>NW_025903756.1:43130-99918 GCF_018835915.1 Vigna umbellata
TATATATATATATATATATATATATAAATACAAACCAAGTAAAACCAAAACTATGAACAAGAACAAGTCTAAAAGAGAAACTAAACATCTACAGTCCTTTCATCTAAAGCCTGCTCTAGGGAAACCTCATCACCCTCTGCTCACACCCACCAAATGATCATAATAGAGAAAAGAATCAAGGAAACATACAAACAATCACAAACAAAAGGGTAAGCTAGATGCAAAAACAAATCATTATAAACTTAAAACATTTCATACATGAATCAAGTGTAATATAAATCAAACCAAACATCTTAACATGCAATGACCTAGACTGGATTGTCTGGACTTAGAATGAGTGTCGAACTATGGTGGATTGTGCACTTGTGGTGGCCTCTATGCTTTGCAAAGTCATTACTAGTAGATTTCACCCTACTACTCTCACAAGGTTAGTCTCTACCGCTTCATAGGACATACTGAAAGCACCTAGACTAAGACCTCTAACTACTCTCACTACATGTGTCAATCTTCTCTACTTGAGAATGAAAGACCATTAGAGTTTTAAGATAACCCCTAAGACTGAGCTCCCTGCATTCATAGTAACGATAGTTGAAACCACCAACCAATAATTTCACCTTAGAAGCTCTTTTCAACCATACTTCAAATACATTCATAACCTCAAGAATAAACCATCATACAATACAATAGATGCTTTTACACGATCCTCAAAGTCCAATCATAGTTCAAAGTTATCAGAAAAAAAAAAAAGGAAAAAATAATCAAAACATGTTCTGGACTGGTCGCTCAACGCCCAAGCTCGTTATGCGAATACAAAAATAGTGGGTTTTGCTCGCTCAATGGCCACACTCACTCAACAAGTCTATATAATTCTGCAACACCGAAATTGTAGAATTTGCACCCCTCAACCACTCATGACCTATTTTATGAATCTTTTCCACCTTCTAATACTCATAGATTGTATTCTAAACTAAAATTGACCTAACTAAAAATATCTAAACCAACCTAAACTCGTTTTAAATTGATTGACCATAAGATTTCAATCCAAAATTTACCAAAACCTCACTTTAGAGACCTAAATCGAGTTCCATAATTTATAGCTATTTTTAAACAACTTAGGGACTCCAACAAGTCACAAATGACTTATCAACACCCTCCAAAATGACCATTTAGACACATAACCCAAAATTCAAAATCTCATAGTCCAAACCCCCAAAAACTAGTTTCCAAACCCCCCAAAACTAGTTTCCAAACCAAGCTAAACTCCACTTATCAACCACCGAACACTCTTGCATTAGATTTCTTCAATTTCAACATCAAAACGAGTTCTAAATGATCAAATAACTAACCCTCAAACTTCTGATTTTCCTAACTCTTGTATCAAAATTCACATGTCAAAACTCCCTCTATTTGAACTTAAAGGCTTTTAAAACCATCACATTGACCCATACCAATTTTCCTATTAGATTTATACCAATTCATGGTGCTAACAAACCTCAAATAACATATAGCCAGACCTGAAATACCATATTTCTTCCTCCAAACACTATCTCACGAAAATAGATATTAAAACCTTCATTTTAACTACCAAAACTCCTAGACTTTCAACTCCTTATTTCATAAACTTTACAACATACAATTCAATCAGTAATAGAACATATTCCAAAACATCACCCAAGATATCTCACATCAGAATTTCATCATCAAATACTCAAATACACCCATTTAAATGAGTTAACACTAGCATAAAAACAGAAATCAAACTAAATCAATTTAACACACATAGAAACACCAAACTTACACCACAAACATCAATTGGAGAAAAATCTAGCTTCCCTTACCTCATAAGAAACTGTCAAACTCTAAGAACGCCTTACCTATTGCTTGAAACACAAGGAAATTCTACAAACTAAGAAACACCAAATTGAACACAAAAAGAGTCCTTAGGACCTTAGATTGACCAAGAATTAGGAAAAGAGATCATGAATCACATGCGATAAATGATTACAATGCATGATTTCAAACTAAGAACGAAAGAGAAAAAAAATTCAAAACTTACTCTTTCTAAACTAGAAATTGATCGAATATATAAGTAGACCTTGTGATAATAATTGTCTAGACACCTCCTAATCGTTGAACAAATGATCGAGGAGTTAGAACTCTTAAAGAAATGGTGATAGAGAGTTAAAGAAAATATTGTTTTAAAGAAAATATGAGTATTTAAGATAATGAGACAAATTTAAGAAATTTTATTTATTTAATCAACTTATTTTTAAATTTTATAATATTTTATCTTATTATTTTAAAACACCTACCAAATTTAATATTTTTTCTCCTAGGTTCTTACCTAAAATGTATTAATAAATAAGAGAATAATGAGAATCCATAGACAAATGATAGTCTCACCTTCTAAATCAATTATATATCTTTGCCGATATTCCAATTCAAACAACTATTATTTCTAAAATATTATTATTACCTATCACTAGTAAATTATACAATACCTATAATAATATTCAATCATAAATAATATCATCAAATAACAATTAGTAGATAATGAAATAATATTATAATGAAATAATATTATACCAATGTTGCAATTTCTTAATTTAAGAAATATCATATATATAATATATATATATTATAATAAATAAGGAATTAAATAAAATATAATATAATAAAGATTTTTTTTATTGATACATGTCATATTCAGTTAAAATAGACTTATAAATACTATGTAATTCCAAATAGAATACTAATTCAATTTCTTATACTGATTATATTTTTTTTGTATTCATACAGTCTTGAGTTATAAATACTATGTAATTCCAAATAGAATACTAATTCAATTTCTTATATTATGCTTATATATTTTTTTTTTGTATTCATACAGTCTTGAGTCTGGACGAATTTTATGTAAATCCATCTTCTAACTGACACTTAATATCCAGCAAGTCAACTCTTTTGTTTTACATTATATGATCAACACTATTTTTTTGGGTAAAAATATTATTGATATAATTGAGTTATTACTTTAAATTTAAATCAAATTATATGTTGTTTACATTAATATGTAACATACAAAAATATGATAAAATAAATTTTATTTTGTATACTAAATGATTATATATACACCAGTTGAAATATACATTTCATTGGCTTAATCTTCTGTGTTTACTCTCTCTTAAATATAATTTAAATTGTCTTATATATATATATATATAATGAAAAAAAACTAAAACAGAAAGATATAATTAGTAAAAAATTAGTTCAAAATTGTTCTTCATTTTCAATTTGATACTTTTTTATTTTTTCTTAAAAATAAAAAATAAGACACTTTTAATTTTTTCCAAAAACATTATTATTTTTAGAAAAATTATTATTAGGTATTGTTGAATATTAAGATGTATTTTATTTTTAGATGTTGAAAACTTATAAAATATATCATTTTTGTTTTTAGTATTAATAAGTTCTGATACTATATCATTTGAATATATCTTTAATAAAATACAATTTATAATAAGAGCTATATACAGTTGGATGTACTATTCAATCTTATCTGAACTTAGAAAGCTATTCTTATCTAATCTATTATTGAAAATGGACACATCCCTAAATGATTTGTGAGTTTGTTTGGCCAAAGTTTCAGCAATAAAAGAGGAAAAAAAACACAAAATGAACCTTAAAAAAAGAAATTATCTGTTATATTTGTCAGAATTATGAAGATGGGTTGTTGTTTCTTCGGCCGGCTTCTTTTCTTTTCTATTTTGTTCTTTTCATCTCATTCGTCTCTCTTGAGATTATCTTTTTCAACAATGAACAATTATTTTACATTAAAACCCACCTTACGTGTCCACGTTACTTTACAATACCACTCATCAATGTCAAAATATGTGCATACCATCAAACAACTATACTAGCTATTCTCATATCCACTTTTCTATGATTCTTTCATTTTCAGATTTTGATCACGAATAAAGTTTTAAATTCTTTTTTATCAAAATAAATAAATATAGGAATAGTTGCAATGAGTGAGTACTCCTACTTTTCTAATTGAAGAATTACAGACATTAGTATTTTCAAATATCATCCATTCATAATTCAAATTAGTATTTAAATGGATATGAAAAAAATTATTCAAACACATTTATTATCTACAAAATAACAAGCCTTTTAAAAGATAATATAAACAATGTTTTAAAGTCAAAATTAAGTACCATAAGTAACAAATCATAACATTTTTTTATCTCCAAATAGGAAAGGCTTTATTATTAATTAAAAGTTGCTGTTAAGTCGGTTTTTTTTATTGTTAAAATTTTATTAAAAGTACAAACTTATAAATTGGAAGAGAAAGCAAAATGCTTACATATTTATACTTTTCATCCAGTACATGTTATGTTAATTATAATAAAAATAATACGAAAAATGTACAGTAATAGAAACCATCTCTCTATGACGTCTCTTTTAAATATATATGTATGCCTATTATAACACTAGGTTCAAATATAATTTCTTTGGTAATAAAAGATTTTATTATTATTATTATTATTCTATATTTACTTCTCTTCTATATTTCATATATATTTTTATTTTATTTCCTTCAATTAAATGAGATGAACTTTAAACATTTTCCTAGTTATATTAATAATATATTATTAGACCTTAAATATATTTTATTTGACTTGAATCTTGTAATGCAATTTGACCTGAATTTCAATTTCTGCATTTCAATCTCATGTTATCTATCACTTATCCCTATTATTTATACGACCAACTTTATCTACAACATTCATTCATCATAACTGAAATCCTTTCATTCCACAAAAGTGTCAAACAAACCCTATCCTTTTACCAGCCAAAATCTTCCTTTCAGGATTCTGTTACTCTGCAACATACCACTTCACTCATCACACTTCTCAAACCAACCTTTCATTGCTCCATCTTCTCTAACCACACCCAGATAAAAAAAGAAGACAAAAGATCCAATTTTTTTCTTTGGGTCTTCAACAAAATGGAAAAAAGTGTCTCCAACAACCACCACCTCCACCTTAGGACCATGCTCACTCCTTCACAGCCACCACCATCATCATCAGCTTCGTTCAAAACCCAGTTGAGATCGTTTCCGAAAGGGTTGACGGTGAGGGCCAGTGCGGGAAGGAGACACTGCGAGTTCAGCAGCCTCAACGCTCCCCTTGAGCCAAACTCTCTCGTGGGGAAGTTCCTCGGTGGCGTGTTGCAGAATCGCCGCCAAATGTTCCACGTTGCTGCCAAGGAAGAGTTGAAGATGTTGAGTGAGGATAGAGATTCTGCTATTGCTCGCATGGTTATCAGTCAGAACTCTGATGAAGCCCTGCTTCACAGGTTTCTCTCCAATTCCAATTATCCCTTGTTGGTTATTGGAATTTTTAGCTCTGCTTGATTCCCTAACATTGTCTTCATGTTAATTAGAGTACACGTGCATGTATGCATTTGATTGCTTCTAATTTATGATTTTTAGTTTAATTTAAATAGTTAAAGTTTTTTAATTTGTGCTGTAATTTACTGTGTTTAATTTAATTTGAACACTTAAAAAAATTCATTTTACACAATTACTGAATCACAGACTTTTATTTATGGTAAAATTTTGTGAACATTAAATTATATTTTTCGTGTGTATATTTGATTAAATTTTAGCCATTGGGGCTGAAAATTCTGTGGAGGTTTTCTCATGCATTTTTTGTTCCTTTGAATCCCTAAAATTTTCACTCCCTACTACAGTATGAAGGAAATACAGTGATCTTAGACTATATGGTAGAAACTTCCATCTATTCTTCTTTTAGTTTTTGTTGTTATATGATGTGGCTTGAAAAAGATCTGTTTCAGTTTATTTGGAAACAATAATGAAGCAACTTTTTATGTGAGACTGAACCTTATTATATTAAAAAACCTCACATTTGAGGAAGGAGAAGGTTGTGTTGTATTTCACTCTAAACTGGTAAAGGCTAGCGATGGTTAATGTAAGAGGAGGGCGAACTTTCTAAACAGTGAAAAACTTGGTATAGTTTGTTTTGTAGTTACCTTTAATACGCCTCTTGTTCCTTTCTTTTTTATAGGAAGAAAATTGATTATATATGAAAGAGACAATTTTCAACTTGAGTGGATGAAATTTTCCTAATCAAAATAAGAACTAGATAAGAATCAAGAGGGCAACCTGCGAAACCTTTATCAAATACCAAGATACTAATCAAGATCAAACGTAATGTTTCATAGAAAAGTGCTGGCAAGGTAAAAAAAATAAGGGTTCAACAGTGCGTGAGCTTGCACAATGCATAATTAAATCAGGAGAAAGGTCAATATGAGAAGTACCCATAAACCAGAAGCAAATGGGATGAACCTGTATTGAATCGGATGTTAGAAATTCTGACAGTATTGACTTGTTTTAATGATATTCTTCTTCAATAAACATTGATAGTCATTAAGGTGCAAACAACTTTTCAATGTAGAGCTGAGGAGATAACCATACACTGGATTATTTATACTATTAAAATGTTTTATTGAATGAAAAACTATATTCACAGTTTTTGATTTAAATGCCTTGATGTAAATTGTAAGAATAAAGAGTCGGTTTACTCCTTCCAGTCCTCCATATGAAATATATTTATTGTTACGAAGTCTTACACTAGTGGATTTTCAGCAATCATACAACATTTGTTTTCTTTTACAAGATCCATCATACCAGGAGGATTGTCTGTTGGTCATTTTGTTCACTGTTATTTGAGAACTTGAAAGGAGCTTTTCAAAGATGTCTTGATTCTGCTCATGTTGTTTTTCTCTTTTCTTTCTTTTATTTAATATTAGAAGAGTGCAAGGCGGCTGGAAATGTGGACATTTTTCGCATTTTATGATCAATGATACATCCAGCTCTGTGGTTATTTGTTTGATCTTACCATAGATAACAACATTATTCTGTATAGGATTGGTGTTATCCATTATGTTTGATGCCAACTCTCTGCAGTCTGATCAGCATTTATCAAATTGTTACTCTTTGAAAAGCCGAGATTGAGAGGTTTTTCCATTTTTGTTTCCAGTTCGTTAATTTCCTTGTACATTATTTCTGGGGGTGCCAAGTTTATCTGCATTAACCTACCGTAATTGTGTTACTTTGGAGATCCAATAGCCTGATATTTAGAAACTGTAACTGCTCTTTGCTGAATATATGTGTCATTTCCTTGTGTTTGGTGCAAAACAACCTGGTTTTAAGAATTTTAACCTTAACCGATGCCTCACAAAACTTGGTTGTCTAAAGTTAATGTTATTGATTTAGAATCATCTGTTGCAATGCAAACTGAACATATTAGACCTTTGTGCATATGTAAAAGTGAAAAATGCATAACACTACAAATACTAGTGGTACTTGTGGAATGTATTGACTTAAATGTTTCTGAATTCCAGGAGGATTGCAAAAGTGAAGGAGGATGAGTGTATGGTTGCTATATCAGATGTAATGTATTTGCTGATTCTATACAAGTTTTCTGAAATCAGGGTCCATTTGGTTCCAAAGCTTTCTAGTTGCTTATACAATGGAAGGCTAGAGATATTGCCTTCTAAGGATTGGGATCTGGAGTCTATTCACAGCATGGAAGTTTTGGATATCATAAGGCAACATGTCAGCACTGTCACAGGCTTGAAATCAAATCCTAGTGTGAGGGAAAGTTGGGAAACCACTCCAATTCGACATAGCTGGCTTGCTCGAGTTTATGTTGCCTCCATATTATATGGTTACTTTCTGAAGTCAGTTTCATTGAGGTACACCCTAGAGCAAAGTCTTTCTTCATCTAACCATGGTCTTCATCCGGGTCAGAAATCTTGCCCTTCATTTCAGGACATGTATCAATTCGGGTCAAAAGATGTGATGCTTGGCAACAAGAATGACATGCAATCTGTGTGGCATGATTTGATCAGGAAGGAAGAGGGAATTGAGGATATAAAATGTTATGTTATGAGCTTTCACCCTGGCTCATTTCAGAGGTGTGCAAAACTGAGATCTAAGGAAGCTCTGCAGTTGGTAGAGAGTCATAGTAATGCACTTTTTGGAAATGGGAAATCTGGTTTGTCTAAGCATGATGATGTTATTGTAACTTCATTTTCTAGTCTGAGGAGGCTAGTCTTGGAGGCTATTGCATTTGGATCCTTCCTGTGGGAAACAGAAGATTATATTGACAATGTTTATAAGCTTAAAGATCATGAGTTAAAGTAAAGGAGAATCATGTTGCTAAGTAAGTTTCCACTTTTAGGCCTATTCTCTTTGTATATAAATGTGGTTAGATTTAGGATAACTTTATTTTGTATAGGATGATGCATTACCTCTGAATAATGTATAGTTTTTAATGCTTGGATGGTAGCTGGGAAAGAATAAAGATGAAGATTTTAAAGGGCGACATAGTTAAAGTTAGGGCTGGGCATGATTATCCTAACTGTACTAAACTATAGATTATCTATACTATATTATATTATAAAAACTGAACTGATTTTATTAAAAACTGAATTATACTATTTTGTAGTTCAATTTAAAAAAACTGAACTTTTCTATTGGTAGTTCAGTTAACTTAGTTAACTATTTTAAAACAGTAAAAAAATACAACTTGATTAAAACAAATTACTGCTTCACCCAAACATAATGAAAACGTACTATTTATTTATCAAATAACTTATTGAAAAGTGATTTTAAATAAACAAATATCCTAAATTAAATTTCTAAAAGAAAAAGTTTAAGTATTAGTTTTAAAAAATAATACTTTAAGAATTTTGATAAACTTTTCAAACTTGTTCCGAAATAGTTTTAAGAAAAATATATATTTAATACTATTTACAAATTGGTATAAATTATTTTTTTCTCATGTAACTTTAGTTATTTATATTAATTTATATTTTTATATCCTAATTTTCATAATTATATATCACATTCGTTTATTATTATTTTTACTAAAAATTATTATACTATTGAAATTTAATGGATAGATTTTGACTAAGATTTTTCTTATCAATTTTTTTTAATGTAATCTATGCAATTAAATTTTATTTAAGTTAAGAATTTAAATAAACTTTTCAAACTTATTCTAAAATAGTTTTAAGATAAAAAAAAAAGAAAAAACACATTTAATACTATTTATAAATTGTTATGAATTATTTTTTCTCATAAAATATGTAACTTAGTTATTTGTATTAATTTATATTTGTATATTCTACTTTTCATAATTATATATCATACTCGTTTATTATTATTTTTATTTTTACTAAAAATTATTATGCTGTTGAAATTTATAAATGAATAGATTTTGACCAAGGTTTTTCTTATCAATTTTTTTTAATGTAATCAATGCAATTAAATTTTATTTAAGTTAAGAATTTAAATAAATTTTTCAAACTTATTCTGAAATAGTTTTAAGATAAAAAAAAATATGCAGTTTCTGTATGTTTGGGATGCCAATACGAATTGCAGTTTATTTTGGTTACTATTGTATGGTTTACCATAGTTAACTGCCAATAGAAAAATCCAATTTTTTTAAAATTGAATGGTGAGTATAGTTCAGTTTTTAATAAAAATAGTTTAGTTTTTATAGTATAGATATAGTTTAGTACAATTAGGGTAATTATGCCCAGCACAATAAATAGTTAATTAAACTGTAAATTATAAAACAATTTACTGAATTGTATTGCAGTTAACTAAACTAAAAAATAGTTCAATTCAGTTCTTTTGAATTATTTTTTAGTTCAGTTCAGTTTTTTTGAACTNTTATATTTGTATATTCTACTTTTCATAATTATATATCATACTCGTTTATTATTATTTTTATTTTTACTAAAAATTATTATGCTGTTGAAATTTATAAATGAATAGATTTTGACCAAGGTTTTTCTTATCAATTTTTTTTAATGTAATCAATGCAATTAAATTTTATTTAAGTTAAGAATTTAAATAAATTTTTCAAACTTATTCTGAAATAGTTTTAAGATAAAAAAAAATATGCAGTTTCTGTATGTTTGGGATGCCAATACGAATTGCAGTTTATTTTGGTTACTATTGTATGGTTTACCATAGTTAACTGCCAATAGAAAAATCCAATTTTTTTAAAATTGAATGGTGAGTATAGTTCAGTTTTTAATAAAAATAGTTTAGTTTTTATAGTATAGATATAGTTTAGTACAATTAGGGTAATTATGCCCAGCACAATAAATAGTTAATTAAACTGTAAATTATAAAACAATTTACTGAATTGTATTGCAGTTAACTAAACTAAAAAATAGTTCAATTCAGTTCTTTTGAATTATTTTTTAGTTCAGTTCAGTTTTTTTGAACTATTTAATAGTTAACTATAATTGGTTTATAGTACAGTGCAAACAATGCAGTTTGCCCACCCCTAGTTAAAGTTGTTTACTTTATATGGATCTATGTTTGGTTTTGTGCAGTTTTTCGTATGATGGTTATAAATGCCATTTTTTTAAAGAATGTTTTACTTGTTCATTTGGTCACAATTCCAACTATAGTTGAAACTGTTCAGTTAAATTATGTAATTAGCAACACTGGTATATTTTTGGTTTGAGTGAATTTTAGTTTGTTTCTCTGAATTAAAATATCGAGTTTGAGTACTCCAAAAATAAAGTGATTAGGATAGAACGTTTCATTGAAGATGATGAATGATCAATTGGGCTTTTTTTATAGAGATTAGCCATATGTAAAATCTTTAATATTTTAACATTAATGACTTGGTAAACCTGAAATAGTATAGTAAAATCTTTTAGCCTTTTACATTAATAACATGGTGCCTAAACAAATTTAGTAATTAGAGAATACTATTACTTTAACGATTAAAGAAAAATATGAATAAATTTGTTGATAAACATTACTAAGAGAAGAAAATAACTAGTTAATATTTTTACATTATAATTATATTTTTTATTAAAAAAAAATTATACAATACAAAAATTATATATTTAAATAATAATTATTTTATTTTTCTCGCTATTTGGTAACTATTTCAATTAATTATTATTTGCTCACTCATAAAATGCGATCATAGTAAAAAATAGAACACACACACGTGTGTATATATATATATATATATATATATATATATATATATATATATTTTTTTTTTTTTTATATATATATTACTATATATAAAAACAATTCCATCATTTGCTTTTCAAACCTATAACTTAGCCGTTGTTCCAAACCTAACAATTAAACATCAAATCTCCAAATTTATTTATGAAACCAATTCATAATCAAAATAAATATAACCATAATTTTAAAACTAATTATAGAAAGGACAAGTTAGCTTTCTTTACCTCCTAAGACTTCGTTTTCTACCCTGATTTCTTTTCCTTTTGTTTCTCTTTCATTATATATTTTTCTCTATTCTTTCTTGTGTTTCAAACACGTCTTTGTTTAGAATAAAATACAGGTTGTCTCTTATCCTATAGTTTCAATTTTAAATCTCACAATCTAGGAAAAATTCATGTAACAAATCTCATTTTATAACTATTTTTGATTTTCAAAAAAACAACTTATTTACTCTTTTTTATATTCACTAAATATTGAGGAACTCAGTTTGTAACCATTTTAATTGAATAAGTATTCACCAAAAATTATTTTTTTAAAAAACATTTTAAATAAAATAATTCTTATAAATTAAATAATTAACAAACCAATAAATCTTTTAAGTTAAATAATTATTAAACCCTTTTATCTTTTAGAACACCTTAAATAAAATAAAATAAAATTAAATTATATAACTAATAAATCATTTTATCTTCCACATAAAATATCTATTTCACCTTATTTAATTATTTTTTCTAATTATTATAATTTTCCAAGTTGTTACAACAATTTTGGTATAACACTTCTTTTCACCATAGATTCGAATGACACCATTTAGGAAAATGATACTTGAACAACCATTTTTGACAACATTTAAACACGCGCACACGTGTCAAAATCTGAGTGGTCCAGTTGGAAAAATTAAATGAAAATGGACCACTCAGATTTTGACACGTGTGCGCGTGTCTAAATGTTGTCAAAAATGGTTGTTCAAGTGTCATTTTCCCACCATTTAAGGCAGTTTTTGGCCGAGATCCCCCCCTCTACCTGTGCCATACTAATGTGATTCCAGGGATCCTCTTCCATTGTAGGAATCAGTATTAGCCAGAGACACAATTATGCAGCAATTCAACACCAATATGTGCAAAGTTAAAAATTACATGAAATTGCTATTAGAATGTTTACGTGTTGTTAAGCTAAATTTGTGAAGTTGTTACATGACAACTATTTTCCAATTATTTTCGTGTTTTTATTTTCAGTTTTATATATTGTATATACTATTTGACCCTTATATAAATAAGGGGATTGTTCTGTTTTAAAGTAAATACAGAAGAATATACACGTCACCTTTCTCTCTTGTGCCAGAATCCTTTATGGTATCAGAGTTGAGTTCGAAACCTGTGAGTGTGAAGAGTGAGGCAAACTAGTTTTCTAGTTTGTTCTTTAGTTTCAAGAGTGTATCCAGAGTGGTGTGAGATTTTCTTCAAAGAGAGTATGGAAGAGAATGATATTGTGACAGATTATTTTGATAAGGTGCAGGAACATGTGAGTGCAATGCGTGGATTCAAAGAGACTATCACAAATCAGTATGTTGTTGACAAGATCCTAAGGACTTTGCCACCAAGGTTTGATCATATTGTGGTTGCCATTGAAGAAACGCGTGACTTAGAAACTATGGAGGTGGAAGAATTGCAACATTCACTAGAGGCTCATGAACACATATTAAATGAGCACAGACAGTACCAAGATCAAGTCTTGCAAGTTAGATCCCATTTTCATGGAAGGGAAAAAGGTCTAAAAGATTTGGCAAAAAGAAGCATAATGAGGTTCAAGAACAAGAGAAAGACTTCAATGACTCAAAAAAATGAAAGAGTCGCACGTTAGATAAAAATGATGATCAAGAAAAGAACCGGAAGTTTCAAAAAAAGAAGGTTAAATGCTTTAATTGTCAAAAACTTGGACATTTTGCCAAAGATTATCGGAAGGGTGAAGGTGCAAAGAATAAACCCAAGAATCAAGATAATCTGGAACATGACAACACATTTGATTCAGAGGCAGTGATGTTGATGGAAAAAAATAAATGAAAATGAGCTAGAAGAGGCGTTATGATACCTTGATTCAAGGTGTTCGACACATATGACTGGAAGACGAGAATGATTTGTCAAGATAAAGGAAGTTCTAAGTGGAAAAATAAAATTTGCAGATGATAGAAGCTTGACAGCAGAGAGGTCTGGTAAGGTTCTTCATGATGAAAATGGAAGAGAAGTGGTGATAGATGAAGTCTTATTTGTGCCAAGGCTAAAGACATATTTAATAAGTCTAAGTTAGCTATTACAGAAGGGGTTTGTAATGAAGATGGAGAATAACAATCTTAGCATGTTTGACCAAAGCAAAAGATTGGTCATTAAAGCAAGTTTATCTCAAAACAAGACTTTCCGTGTGATAATGAATGCAATGAAGCATCAGTGTTTTACTGCAACAGGAAAAGCATCTAAACTTCAAAGACTTGTTTCAGCTAAGTCAACACTCTATGGTGAGTGGTTTACCTTTGGTTAATATTCCTGAATCAGTGTGCCATGAGTGTGTCCAATGTAAACAAACCAAAGGGAAGTTTCAGAGTTTTATACCTCAAATAACATTAGAAAAATTGGAGATTGTGTATTCAGATGTCACAAACTAAAACTCCAGGAGGCAACATATATTTTATGCTATTCATTTATGACTGGACTAGAAAAACATGGTCGTATCTACTCAAAAGAAAGTGTAAAGTTCATGGAAAATACAACTTTGTATTGACAATAAATCTGCTATAGATCTAGCTAAACACCCTACTTCACATTGGAGGAGTAAACATATTGAAACAAAATTTAACTATATCCATGATTAAGCCAATAATTAAAGGCTGGAACTGTGTCATCGCAAGTCAAAAATGCAGTTAGTTGATATCCTAACTACGACTCTAAAGTTTGAAAGATTCAAGATTCTCATGAAGCTTATTGGTGTTATTGGAACAACTTAGTTTGGCTTAAGGAGGTGCATTAGAATGTTTACGTGTTGTTAAGCCAAACTTGTGAAGATGTTACATATGACAACTATCTTCCTATTGTTTTTCGTGTTTTTACTTTTACTTTTATACACATTGTATATACCGTTTGACCCTTATATAAATAAGGGGGTTGTTCTGGTTTGAAGTAAATACAGAAGAATATAGACGTTACCTTTCTCTCTTGTGCCAGAATCCTTTAATTTTAAGATGATAGAAAGATGAGAGAATAGGCAAAATGTTGCCTTGGTTAAGTTACAACCATATAGGCAAAACTTCGTGGCCTTACTGAAGAATCAGAAACTAGGAATGCGTTCTTTCAAGCCCTTTAAAGTGATACAACGCATTGGTGCAGTGAGATATAATTTGAAACTCCCAGAGGCAGCTAGAATATACCTTGTATTTCATATTTCCTTAATAAAGAAGTTTCATGGTAATTCTCCTCAACAATATTTTCCTCTGCCTCTTAATATTATGAAATTTGGACTATCCTGTAGCCAATTTAAATCTTGAATTCTCGAACGGTGACATGTGATTCATAATAGGTATCACGGGTGTTGGTGCAATGGAATATATGTGGATTGAAGATGGTACATCCAAATATTTGAAAGATATTAAAAATTTATATTCTCAACTCAACCTTAAAGACAAAGTTGTTATTAATGGAGAGGGTATTGTAACACGTAAGGGATATTGTGGCGGCAAATGAAAACGTGAAATTAGAATGGATTACTATAAAATACATTAAATATATTGAATTTATCCACGGTCAATATCTATTGAAAACTAAATATGTTTATAATTGTTAATTTTTGGATTATCGACAAACTGAAATTTATCGGTAAAAGTATTGTCAATAAGATTTATCAAGGGATATATTCGTTGACAATTATTGATATATGTCGATTATTGGTATGAGAAATTACCGTTAGATTTATTCATTGGTAAATTCCATTGATATATGACATGACAATTTTCAGTGCATTGGACTATTTTCTCACTAGCAAAACATCTTGTACATAAACATTAAAAAGGCAACAAAACTGATAATACCAACTAAAAAATAAAATCAAAACAAAAATTAATATGTAACCATTGTTTTATTCTTTTTCAGGGTCTTGTTATTACTACTGGGAATGTGGCTATATTGGGGTGGGCTGGACTGGATGGGTCGTTGTTGGGACGATGTTGGGCTGGACTGAGGCTGTTGAAAACAATTTATGCTTCCAAAGACAAGAATCTCATGACCAGATTTTGCAAAGTGTCAAACTTGTGGCTCAAATCACCGTAAGCCTAGTCACATGATTTTCGCTAGAGCGCTAAATATGAAATTGGGAAGGACAAACTCAAATTGGGAAAAATAATCTCAAATGTATATGTGATTTAATTGAACTAGTTACCAACGTATATATGTGTTGATAAATTAAGTCAACAGTTGTATATACAATCTTCCTGATGAATATATCCGTTAGTAAATTAAGCAACTACATCAATTGACAAATTTGTCTATAATTACAATTTATCGACAAATATATTCGTCAATAAATTAATATTGATGGATTTTACTTTATTCAATAATTAAGATGAATTTTATTTCGTCAATAAAAATTCGTCAATGATTTGTGTTTTTTCGATAGCGTTTGAAATTGATGAAAACAAAATAAAATAGGAAAAAAAATCTTTATTTACGATACTTTAAGGAATGAAGGGCATGATATTGGTATGAACATCCCCTCTTATTTTCTTCCTATGTTTCTTCTTTTATATGCATTCTTTCTCTTTCTCTGATCCTCTATATCTTGATTTTGTTTAGGTGTGACTAGAAGAACGCGATTTAGTTAGGAAATTATGTTTTTTTTTCTTCGGTGTTGAAGAACAATGGTTACTGCTTTAGTTATTTACACTTTAGCACAATTGCATCATATGTGTTTGTTGAAAAAGCATTGTGTACCATAGGATACCTAAATTCACCAACTGTCGACGAGCACCACGGACGACAGAGTGTCGACCCCTCTCACGATCAAAGGAGTATCGAACACTCCTGGCCAATCGTTGTGAGGTCGACATTCATTTTGTTGATGTCGACGTACTGGCAGACCACAAACCAACGACGATGTCGCGTCAGTCAGCGACAATGTCGCGACATCTATCGCCATCACTTACATTTAATATGTTTGTGTCGACACAAACAGTGGTCGACGTGTAGTGAACGACACCATAATAAACGGTTCAGCAATAAAGAATAAGCAGTTACAAATATTAGCTAATGCAACGCCACGAATCACGCAAGTAGTTGACTCAGTATCAGACACGACCTAGCAGTTACAACTTCCAAATAGTCCACTTCGGTAACTGTCCGGATTTCCAGGTAAACGATTTATTTTCCTGTTTTAAATATGCAAAGCACACCAGAAAAAAGGTACGTTTTTCCCCTTAGAGAAATTAAGAGAGAGAAATTACTCTTCTGCTTGATCACTTTGAACCAAAAGATTCAGGTGACCCCTTTTCTGACTTGAGCGTCGGAGTGCCTTTGCAGGTACCCAGCCCACCTTTTCCCAAGGAACAGAACGTAAAGAGAGGAAGGAAGCATCGTGACAGACAACATAAGAAGAAGCAGTTCAGTTTTGTTAGGTTTGTATCTCGGCCTCCACATCCCTACTGAAACACATTGATTTTATTTGGAGAAATAATATAAACAGATTATACATTGTTTCATGAATATTGACAATGAAAACACATACGCGTCCATCGCATCAAACACTAGGCTTTTGTTTTTGAGTCCGTGATGAAGAGGTGTGGAAATTGAGTCAAACCTAAACCAAAAATCCATCGGTGGTGGTGATGGAGCAGCTTCAACTGGAGCATCATTTTAGGCTTCTCGAGGATGTACATTTCATGTGGTCATTAAAGTTGACGTTAAAACTTTGCCTTTGCATGTGCCACAATCAACACTGGATAGTTCCTTCACTACTTAAATAGTAGTTTCTGATGAAATTAACCTTTCATTTATTGGCAGATGGCTTTTTCCCAAAATAATCATTCCACATAACACATTGGGATTTTGCTAATAGTTAATGATGCCAGTATTTACTAAGGTTGTGTAAATTACCTAAGTCATCGTACTTCGTTTTCACCCTCAAACATTTTGTTTATTCATTTCATTCCAATTTGCTCAGTCCCTAAATAAATCATGGAACTCAACCCATTTGTCATTGAGGTTCTTTTGTCTATTTTTTACATTCTTTTTAGTTATCCTTATTAAATGGAATATTTGGTTTATTTACTTCTTTTACTTGCTTTTGTTATATCATACCAAATTTTGAAATTTTTTATAGAAACAAGATATGGAGAGCGAACCAGAGAAAACTTTAGCTACGAAAGATGATATTTTTAAGCTTACATGTTATAACTCGTCTTTCTTTTCTGAAGTCTCAGTGAATTTTTGTATGTTTTATGTTTAATGAAAATGAGTTTTGAAAAAGGTTATATTTTAATATGTTCAGGATTTTTAACACTTGGCAAGTCACGTTTGTGTTTTTATTTTTACTATGATGATTGTGTATTTTTACACCGGAGCAAAGGATAACTTAATTAGTGTATGGTACAGAGGATAGGTCGAACGGTTAGTATTTGTAACCGTTAGATTTATTCCTTATGCCATCAATCAACCATATTGATGTTAGGCCAATGTTTAAAGGCATCAATGTTGGGTCAGCGCTTAAGTTATTGAGTCAGTATGCAAGATATTATTGGGCCAATGATTTGAGCAAATAATATTCGAATAAATAACAAAACAGTTAAGATATTGATTAAAAATATGAGTGATGCTCCCTCCACCACCCCATCTTCTCCCGACCTCTCCAATTTCTTTTAAATTCTAAATTTACCCTTTTTACTTTTTACTTTTACCAGTTTTACTTTTTATTTTTTAAAACCTTAATCCCAATCCTCTCTCATTTTCACTTTTCCTTTCACTCTCAAGAGCAAGCCCCCATCCCCTATTGTCACTTTCACTTTCTCTCTTTCTCTTAATTTTCACTTCCGTTAACACAAAATTTGACAGAAAGAGAAGAAGATAAACTAAACTAACTATTTTTTCTTTTATTCACTTTTTATTTTGTACTCAACAAACATACTTCTCTTTCATTGCACCATTGTAAGCACACCATTGTAAGCACAAATATAATATTAAGCATAGATTTTCAAATTTGGTTATTTAAAGACAAGGAAGCGGGGAAAACATTTTTAGCATATTATATTATGAAATCATGATACTTCAAAATTCATCATAAGTTATAAATGTTTTAAATTTATATCATGCAGAATTTGCTTTTCTTTGTCAAATTTTGTGTTAACGGGAGTGGAAATTAAGAGAAAGTAACAATGGAGGGTGGAGACTTGCTGCTGAGAGTGAAAGGGAAAGTGAAAATGAAAGGGTTTGAGATTAGGGTTTTAGAAATAAAAAGTAAAAAGGATAAATTTAGAATTTAAAAAAAATTGGGGAGGTGGAGGGAGAAAATGGGGTGGTGGAGGGAGTATCACTTGATAACTAATAAGGAATTTGTTTATGAATAGCTAATCGGATTTAAAGGTATAAGTTTGTTTTATTGGACCTATGTCAGTTTAGGGTCCACTAAATAGCCTATAAATAAAGGGTTAAGCCACAAAGGTAAAAAAAGGTTTAAAGAAATTCTAATACTCAATTGTGAGAAAAAGTTCATTAAGCAATACCTAACTTAAGCGTCAGAGTGCCTTTTGCAGGCGTCAAAAGGCAGGAAGGCTACAACGGAAATGTATATTTCTCAACTTTATACAAAAATAATTAGTAATGCATATAGGATGAGATTTGGGGCAATAGTATAGGATGAGATTTAGGGGATGTTGATAAAGTTTCAAGATATAAAGACGTGAATTTCATTTTGTTTTGAGCTTTTAGTAAAATGGTGACAATTTTATATTTTAAAAGTAATTATTTGAAATGATATTTTTTGTGTAGTTAATGAAAAATGTAGTGTTACTTTGTAGTCTAGGAAACCTATTTTCATGCAGGACAAAATCCAAGTATTATAAATAGACAATATTCATGAGATATGAAATGTGATACAACCATTGTTGCATTTATTTATTATTTCTTACGTATTGTTGACTTGAACGGTAAATGCGTTAAAATGACTTTGTAGGATTCTTGGCCAAATACCAACAAAATCAAATAAAGAAAAATATACTTGGACATGCTGATCTAAAGACAATCGACAACAGAGAACGAAGACGTGAGTAAAAGTCGACAAGTGAACATATGTGTTTGACAAGCACATCTTAATATTGTAAAAAATAGTTACATTCACCATTTCACAATAACCCTTTTCCTTGCAAAGATAACAAACTAATAATTGTTTGGATTTTATCTCTTTCACCAATAATAATGTTTTAACTTTTCATTTTATAGTCACATTATTAGGTAGAATTATTATTTAAATTAACAAAAACATAATAAAAATAAAGAATCAAATATATTACTTTTTATTATGAATATATTTAAATTTAAAAAGAAATAATTAAAAGGATAAATTAGAAAAATGAAAAAGGACATCAAATATATGTATCATCTTTAATCGATTATGTCTTATATAATATATATAAATTTATAATCAACTGTAATTATATCATAATTCATAGTTAATATTTTATTGACAGTTAATATAACTTTTTTTTATATTCATATTTTGCAAAAAATATGTTTTATTTTTGAAAAACAATTACGTTTTGTAATAATTATATATATCTCGGTTTTCTATTTTTTTTTTAACTTCTTTTGATAAAGAGATGTCAAAGGAAGACACACATAACAACAAATTTAAACAAAAGTTAAAAGTATACCCAACCATATTCTTATTTATTGGATTGGCCTAGAGGCCAAATTTTTATTTTACAACAAAGTCGAAAAACACACAATTATTCAGACAAAACACTGGAAATTCTAATGCAAAACAGAAAGATGGTAGCTCCATGGTTTAACACAGCAAGTGTTAAATGGCAACAGTATAATAAGTGAAAGTATACTTCATTCATTAGATATTGATCAACAATTACGACTATAAATGGAGCATGGTGGTGGCGGTGGTGCTTCTGATGATGTTGGTGGCGTTGGTGGTGTCGAGGATGGAATGCAATTTCTATAACTCTGACCCGGAGTACAATGAACAGCAGGATTATTAGGGTCTCCTGTCTGAAACGTCCCTTCTGCATAAGAGTGAATGTCATTACATTAACTACAGTGATCTTTTCTCATAGTACAATTGTCTCAATTTGCTTCCTTCAACTATACCAAAACATGTTTTTCATCTACTTCTATTGATCAAATTTAAGAAAAATCAGATTAACGGAAAAGAAAATAAATTGCTTTTTTATATTTACACTAAAAAGTTCACCAAATAAGTTAAGAAGCAAGTTTAGTGAGTTTGAAGTGTGATATTGGTATGTTTGGTGAATAGGAGAAATGAGGAAGTGTAGAGAAGTTAGAGAGTATGATTACCCTTGAGTTCTCGAGCCATAGTTGAAGTAGGAAGGAAGAAAAGAGAAGCAAAGAGTAAGAAAGCAATGAAAATGGCCTTCATGTTTGGGAAGTGTTTGATAATGTTTACTATATGTTATTCACTTTTCCCTTTGCATTGGAGTGAAGAGTGTTGTCATGTATTTATAGTCACAATGCACTGGAGTAGCGACCTGTATACAGTGCTACTAGAAGACTTGCAGAAAGACTTGATGCAGTGCTTCAGAAAACGCCTGCATGGTTTAATTTTGTAGTTACTTTGACTAATTCCATAATCATAGCTTGATAGTATTAAAATTTTCTACTTAGAATTCTTGACTTGGTCGTACATGATAATTTTTTTTCTTTCTCTCCTTTTTATAAAAAGACAACTTCTATTTGAGCAAGTTTAAAACAATTGTTTTTATGGGAACGAAGACTATCGTATTAAACAATTATTGGAAGAAAAAACAAATATAGACCAATGGAAAGTAGGGTAGAGGCTTTAGGGTATTTCCTGGAAGTTAAATATTTATTCATGGAAATAAAATTCATTTGAAACAAAACTTAATATGCTTTTTATTTTATAATCTAGACTATATTATTCAATATTTTAAATAATAAAAAACAAATGTCATAATTTTAAATTGACGCTAGATTCATTCTCCTAAATATTGTAACAGATTAAATGTTAATATATAATGTATATTGTAAAACTGAAAGTTGATTTGAATGCGTGTCATTATACATTGAGGATAAGAATGTATACATAAGTGTATGATCTAAATTAGGATATGTACATAATTACAAAATATTTAATAACTTAAATATGATTGATTTAATTACAGGATAGTAATGATTAATTGACTTAATTTTAGAAGAATAATTTGGATTCTATAACACCCATACAATTTAAGTGAGAGGTTCTCCAATACTTAGATTGGTTTGGAAATCATCAAAAAGAATTTAAGGTAGGTCTTTGATGAAAATGTCAATGAATCTGATGGCGTAAAGGGACATGAACTCATGTTTGATCACGTGCTACCTTTTCTCAAACAAAGTGAATATTCATCTCAATGATGCTACATAAGATTTCTAGATAAATAAATGATACTAGCATTATCACAATAATATCAAAGTAGCTTGAGAGAGAGGAAAATGAAGCTTTAGTAAGAGATTGCGGAGATTTTGGAACATCTTAGTATTCAAACTCTATACTAGAACGAGATAGTATGTTGGTGCTTTGAAGATTAAGAGATGAGGTTATTACTAAGAAACACACAATAACTAGATCTGGAGCGTCTTGTGTCATGACATCCACCCCAATCAACATCCGTGTAAGAAATAAGTTTCTCAATATAAGTTTTATGATAGATTTACTAAGGTCATGAGATAAGGTGATGAGAATGATGTCAACATAGAAGAGCATGTATGTCATGTCAGAACCATGTCGATAGATGAAGAGAGAGAGAGAGAAATTTGAAGCACAATGTTGGAACCCAATGGTAAAAACATGGTCATCAAAGTGTTGGTACCAAACACGAGGCGCTTGGCTCAAACCATAAAGAGATTTCCTCATCATGTGACAAAATGATGAGGATGAAGGGGATATTAGAAACTGAACGATTGATGCATGCATACAATCTCATGTAGATCACCAAGGAGAAAGACATTCTGAACATCCAACTAATGAATAAGCTAGGATTTGGAGAGAGCAATGGTGAGAATCGTGCTAATGGTCCTAAGTTCCACTATAAGACTGAATCTCATCACAACCCACACCTACAATTTGAGACCTACCATCACGTACAAGATGAGCTTTGTAACACTCAAAACAACCATCAAATTTCTTTTTATGTTTGAAAACCCACATACAACAAATGATATCAACATTACAAGGTCGTGGAAGAAAATCTCATGTATTATTTTTAAGTCTTAATCATTTTGTATCTCCCTACTTTTTCATAATCGTCTCAAATAGGATCATCATATTTTTTTATCTCAATTAGGTCCCTGTTTTTGTAAAATTGAGTCAATTGGAACCTTGTTAATTGTAATGGACGACATTAAATTTATTGTCTCGTGGCATGTTGACTGCGCAATTGTTAAGCACGTGGTAGAGTTACGTGGAATTTAATTATTTTAATTTTTAAAAAACTATCCTCAACCACAATCGTGTCTTGGTTGCATTTCACTGGGTAAACTACTTGTTCATTAAAGAGAAACTGTTGTGCTCTTCCATTCATCGTCATTACGAAATTGGGATTTGATCGCAAGAAAGAGAAAGGCATGAAGAATTGGTGAAGAACAAAAGTTCGTTCTCTTGGGAACCCTAATTTTTGTTCCTGCTTCTTGTACTTTAGGGTTCTGCAATTTATGGAGTTTTGTGAAACGGGGATAGGAAAGTCTTGATCTTTGATCGATTTTTGTTGATGGAGAGAGAGGCTTGTTCCGAGAGAGAATAATCAGAAATAATGAACTGTAGGTCCGAAATAATGCACTCTAGTCCGAAATAATGCAATAATAATGCATTGTATAACATCCATCACAAAAGAACATGAATGCGCCTCATAAAAATATTTTATTTTGATGATAAAGAAATCTAAAACAAAGCAGTTCAATGTTTCCAATGAGATCAAAGATGAAAGATATAAATAAGTATTTTATTTATAATTTAATAATAAAAGAGAGGTAATGAGAACTGTGAGAGATGAAGCTAAGAGGGACAGTTTTTCCAAGTTTGCACTTGGCGGGAAGCCGAAGGGCAAGATCGGGATTGATTTATAGCGTAGGCAACAGAAGGGAACTCTTGAAAGAGAATAGGAACTTCAAGTCTACTAGGTTCACTAGCGAGCAACACCATTTCGAAGGTTCTAACGACGACAGAGGCGTCACCGCCGGCAAGCTCTTCATCAGATCCGTCGACAACACACCACACACATTCAGGGCGTCAATGGCAGCCGCCATGTGCAGCATCTCCATCACCATTACCACTGCCACCACTTCCATCAACATTTAGGCACCCTTTTAATTAGGGATTCTCTCAAATTAGGTCAAATTAGGGATTTAAGGAAATGCCATACTTTTCTTTTATAACACGCAATCAGGTATACAAAGAAAAAGTTGAAGAAGAATCAAGAGAATAGGAAGGTGGCGTTAACGGTACAAGCGTGAGATCGATGGAGGTGGCCATGGAGGATCTACTGAGGAAGGGGATGAGAAGTTGCCTTTCTCTTTTGATTGAGTAACAGGAACCCTAAAAGATTTGGGCACTCGTGTTTTTGCTTGTTTTGTTTCTATTTTATTTTGTTTTATTTATTTATTTTATTTGGGTTTAATTTTTGCTTTTTCATTTCTAAATTACACGTAATGGGACGATTTTGTGCCACTTCATTAAAAATTGCCCAATCAGTAAGTCAAGACACACAAATTTTAACGTCGTCCACTCCGATTAATGGTAAGGTTCCAATTGAGTCAATTTTACAAAAATAGGGACCTAGTTGAGATCAAATAAAATACAAGGACATATTTGACACGATTCTGCAAAAAATAGGGACCTCCGAAATTATTAAACCTATTTTTAATTAGAGCATCTAAATCAGACTGCATGGTAGACTTCAAATTAGGGTCTTATAAAGCAAGGGTTAGATTTTTGGGAAGAGGTGATACCATTAGATTAGAAATGGAAACAAAAAAGTTAAAGAGACTTCTGGGTTTTTTGACATCAGTCATGTTACACGTGTCAATGGTCCTACTAGAAGGGGCAAGTTGTGATGAAGGGGTAGAATTCAGAGGTAGGGTAGGCTATTTGATGTAGGAAAGGTAGAAAACTAGTAGTAGAGGTTGAAGTGCTAGATGAAGAGGAGGATAATCCTGTAGGTTTAGGCAAAGGCTTCAGGTTAGGGTTGGTCAAGGGATGAACAAGAAGGGGATGCATGTCATCAGTGAAATTTTCATAAGTAAAGATAAGGAAGGAATGCATATGAGCAAAAGGAAATTGTGTTTCATAAAAAATGATATGTCGCGATATTATTACCTTTCTGTGGGGTCGATGACACATCTTCTCTCTTCCTTCAATCTTCTTTCATTTGTAGTAACATCTCCTTTTGCCTCATTTCCATGACAACGTCGTCGTTCTCCAGTATAGCTTGTTGTGTCGTGATGTTGTGACCAGAGGCGTTGACGATCCACTTTTCGCCCAAACTACGAGACCATTATCCCTTCTGTAGGGGCCACCTATGTTCTTGCATTGCACACCATTTTCGACGGTGTCGCTAGCACCGCCAGTTGCATTTCCCCCTCATCCTTTATCTTTATTAAGCTTGCATGAAGAAACCCCTTCTCCACTTCCAAATGTATGACATTGTCTCTGATTGACGAGTTTTCTTTGTCGGAGTCATCGATGAGACCACACCTTCATGGTCATCAGTAGCTCCATTGTCAAACCACCATGCTCGTCCCTTTTATTGATCTGGTACATTCCATTAGATGTTTTCTTGTTTTGATTTGGACTGTGTTTGTAAATTGATAATTGATTAGGTTGAAGATATGAAAATAGTGATGAATGGTAAAATTAGGAAATGTGATTAATTGTGTTATGGTGTTAGGTCGTGGCTGATGAGAGTAAAGTTTGATAAGGTCATGTGTTGATGGATTGTCTTTGTGCATGTTAAATGATGATACATTTGGATGATGTTTGATGATATGTGAAAAACAAGAGAAGGAGATGAAGTGTTTGTGATTCTAAAAAAGACAAATCAAAAGAACAATCTAAGAAATAATCGAATATGACTAGTGACCATACAATTTATAGTTGGATATTTGGTTGATGGAATTTCCAATTAAATAGAGGGATGAAGAAGAAGAAGAATTAGATTGCGATATTAATTGACATATTTTATTGACATACTATTTCGTTGATAATTATAGAAGGATTTTATTGACATATTTTTTCATCGATAATTACCAATGAACTTTATCGACAAATTTTTCTATTGATTACCTACAAATTTTCTATTCCTTTGATAAATTTTACCGATGAGGATTTTACCAACAAATTTTAAACATTACCTATGAATTTTGAAAATGAGTAATATTAAGTGTTCTTGTAATAACTTCACACTTTTGAGTTAATTCCCACTTAATAATATTTAGATACTTTTAAATTTTCAAGTTCAAACAGTGCGATATTAATCAGTTCAAAGACCTCACTAAGTCATTTCTAAACAAAGTTAAAACATAGTTTTCATACCTAGCCACACACGTCAAAGTATAATTCACTACATTCAACATGGTCAACAAACTCAATGCAAAATCATGCATAATATTCCAAATTCGATGTTCACACCACCAAATTACAATTCCCAAGTTAGACAAAACATCAACATATAGAAGCATAAAATTAGCTTCTTTCACCTATCACTAGTGTAATGAACGGAAATGGCATCGGTTAGTTTCGTTTATGCGCACCGGTTTTACAACCGAAGCATATAGAGGCGAGGTAAAAAGGATAAGTTTAGTGCCTCGGTTCTGAACCGGGTAAAAAATGATCGATTTTCGTCTCGGTTCTCTTTTGAACCGAGTCAGTATCTTAAAAAATTCAATAAAAAAAATTTCAGAACCATTTTCTGGGTCTTTTCCTCAATCCTTTAATACAGCAGCCATGTCTCAATGTAGAATTCGAACTCAAGCATTTTCAGTTATAATTCCAAAACACAAACCAACTCCAAAAATCAGAATAAGGATACATCACAGAGCAGATAAAACCAAAAATCAGAAAATCAGAGTAAGGATACATCACAGAACAGATAAAACCAGCATAACAAATGGGAAAAAATGAAAAAAAATCCTCATTGACGCTGCCATCCTCGGCCCCCATTTCCCAGCATAATATTTCAAGATAGCTCCTTCCTTCTCCCCCATTTCCCAGTACAAAGAAGTCACCTTTTCAATTGGTAGAACCCAGCCGTCATCCTCATTGACGCTGCCATCCCCGGCCTTCGAAGCGAAGCCGGACGGTCCCACAACAGCTTCATCCACGGTGGTTGAGGGCTTGGAAAGGGGCTGGACCGGGTGCTAGGCCAGCGGCTCCACCACTGGCACGGGCCGCACCAGGCGGAGCCATGGCTTTCGGCAGCGAAAACGGAGCAATGGAGCCATGGCTTTCGGCAGCGAAAACGGAGCGGCGGCGTTGAAGGAGATGTGGCGACGGCAGAGCAATGGAGTGGTGGCGACGGAGCAACGGAGTGGTGGCGACGGAGAGGCAGAGCGGTAGAGTGGTGACTTTGAGATATGAGCGTGAGCGAGAGAGAAGAAGAGGAAGAGTGAAGGAGATCTGAGCGTGAGCGAGAGAGAAGAAGAGGAAGAGTGAAGGAGATCTGAGGGTGAGCGAGAGAGAAGAAGAGGAAGAGTGAAGGAGATCTGAGCGTGAGCGAGAGAGAAGAAGAGGAAGAGTGAAGGAGATCTGAGTGTGAGCGAGAGAGAAGAAGAGGAAGAGTGAAGGAGACCTGAGAGTGAGCGAGAGATAAGAAGAGGAAGAGTGAAGGAGATCTGAGCGTGAGCGAGAGAGAAGAAGAGTAATATGTATCAGTATATTGCCTCGGGTTAATATTTACATGAGGTAACATAGGCATACTGACTCGGTTTCAAGATACCCGATGCCTAAAGTTTCGAAAAATAATTAAAATTTAAAAATATATACGGGTTATATGCCTCGGTTGGCGCGTAACAGATGTTGAAAAATTTTTCTGCTTCGGTTCTACTGATACCCGAGGTATATAAGTTGTCTAAAATTACGAAAATGCCACCGCGCTTTTATACGCTTCGGTTTCAGTAAAACCGAGGCATATATAGCGCGTTAAAAAGCTTTTATTTTACTAGTGTATTAGACACTTCAAATACCTTTAAAACATCAAACCTTCTCTAATTCCACATGATACTCTATCTACACATAAAAAAAGTCACAAGAACAATCATAACATATCATTATGATCAACAAAGGGTCGTATAGATGATTCAAATAACACATGCAAACAGAGTAAACTTACATGCAAGAAGCAAAATAGTTTCGATAGAAAAAAAGATAAACAAAATCAACTTACACATATTAAGAAAGTAATAAAATTGAAGAAATCGCTATAATAATCAATCAAAATTGAACATTAAATAGAAATTTTAAAAAACAAAAATAAGAAAACGTGGAAAAATAATTTCTAAAATTAAAATAATCAAACATCACTATTTTAAAATCATTATCAATCTTATAATATTATTTTTTTGTTCACGTACAAGATTTTCCTTGTGATAAATTTCCAACATCACTTTTACATATTTATTTCATTTTACACGACATCATGAACTCACTATAACTTATCAAACTGAACTTTGCGTGTAAACCAAAAATACTTGTAATGAATAATTTGTTAAGTTTATGTATGATCTTTAATCAGAATGTTATATCTATTGAAGCTTAGATTTTTATACTGATAGAACTTTAAAATAGATCAAATAGATTTGATTGACGTTATTAATTTTATTAAAAGTCATAATATGTATTTTACTAATTATGAGATATTATAAAGTACAAAACAAAAATTTCATATCTAATTTTTTTCCTATAAGAAAATTAGTAAAATGACATTATTCTTTTTTTTTATCAGTGCAAACGATTCATAAAAATTGCTTTAACTCAATCTTTAAACATAAAATAAAGCATTCAATGTTTATATAAAAATAGTGTAAACTATATATTTAAAAAAAATCAAATGATTTTTCTTTAATTTATTATTCTGAGTTTAAAATAAATAACTTTACTGAAAAGGTAAAATAAAATTATTTTAACATGAAATGGATGGAAGTTGTACCTTCATGTTCAATATTATCTGGAGCTCCCGAATATCACCCATATAGGTATTTGACGTTTGCCAAATTGTAAATGTCAAATTTAACTCTAATAACTTTTAATCATTATGAGCTGAACAACAATTGTATTGAATTTAACCTGTCTCAATTACGTGCATTAAATTCCTTTTTTATTGACCTCAGTCGTTGTAAAAATGTAATAATATATTTAGTCACGTGATTTAAAAAATGAGAAATTTTAAAATTTAATTATATATTTAATCATCAATATTTTATAACACTATTAGTTTATTATTCACATAAGTATATAGTAATAACAAAACTTGACAATTAAAAGTATATTAGTAATTTTTTTCAATAATTAGAACATATATGAATATTAGACTCAAATTGTTTAACTTTAAAATTAAAGGTTAAAATTGGTATTAAAGTTTTACATTAACCAAAAGTATCATTCACGAAATTGTATTAAAATAAAACAAGAAGAGTGAATTTGAGTCTATTAATTTAGGCTTAATCTCTAAAAATTTCTGTTTTTGTTTAAAATTTTAAATAAGTCCTTTTTCTTTTTCGGGTATAATATGAAATCATTTTATTTTAATTTGATTTAACAAATTCAGCAAACAACCGTTTAATAATTGATTAAAAATGACAGCTTATGTTATGCTAAAATACTCTTTGTTTTGGACTTATACGTGGAATTTATGTCCAAGCAGACTTGGTCTTTACAAAATTCATTACTCTCCAAAATATCAAAATAATATTTAGTACCATTCAAACAGTATTTACGTTCACAAATTGTTAAATTAAATTCATATAAACAAAGAATTCAAAGTCAATTTTTGAAACTTAAATTCAAACTAGACATATATTTTACATTTACACCTTTTAATAATTTATGCAGGTTGTCTTGTCTAATAGATTTTTTAATATAATAGAATGGATACGCTGCTATTTCAAAGGACACAGTATTTAGCACTAGTGCAAAATATTGAAATCACAATGACAATTTATATTGGTTTTAGCCAAATCGATGTGAAAGAGAAATAATAAACTTTAAGTTCGTTGGTAATGTAATAAAAGAATATTACATTGGTTTCTTTCTCAAACCCGATGTTAATCCTCTTTTATAAGAATAATTTTTTTTAAAAATAAATTACATATACCATATTGGTTGGAATAGGAAATTCATCTAGTATGCTTTTTAAGATTTAGAAAATAAAGAAAAACATATACTACATCGGATGAAATGAAACTATGAATTTATATACTATCCTCTAGCTGCATATTCACACTTCTATTTTCGTGTTTCGTCTTCTTTGTTTTGTTCTTATTCTATGTTAAAGTTTTGAAGTTTTTGTTCACTCCATTTTCTCCTTTGTTCTCATTATTTTTGGGTTTTCAGTGTTCATGTTGTGCACATTGTCGTTTCCAAGCATTTTGAAACTTCTCTTACCATCATTCGCAACCCGTTAGTGGAGCTCTCTCGTCGCCTTCACGACCCATTTTCTGGAGCATCTACCATGCGACCACATTCGTGGAGGGTCTCTCGTTAAAGATTACTGTCTTTGTCGTATGATCTCACATCGGCACTCACTGCCTCTCGCGCTTGCATTGCTTCTCGTCCCCTCTCTAGTATGGACGTTCACACTCCAGCTCCGGTGGCACCCCATTTCATATTTGGTTGCTCGTCATTTTCACTCGTTCCCGCTCTAACATTCTAGATCTGGTTACTCGCTGTTTTCAATCGTTGATGTTCCAACTCCAATGGTGGTTGTTTCAAATTCGGTTGCTCGTCGTTCACGCTTAGGTTTTGCTCCATTACTACGTTGGTTGTTGCTCCATTGTCGCCCCTACCTACATTGTCCAATGTATGCAATTCCAACCTCCGTGTTAGTTTTCGTGAACCCTGGCGCCACCATCTTCACACATCTAGTTGTTGGCTTTTCTCGTGACTTTACTTTGAGCATCTTTAAATGTCGATCAATGTTTGTGTCGTGGCTTCTCGTCTTGCCTTTGCGCTACTTCCTATCTTGCCTCCGTGCTAGTTTCAACAATCATTTTTATTGTTTTTAATATTACATCAATTTTGAAGAGAACCAATGTTTTTGATATTTTGGAGAGTAATGAATTTTGTAAAGACCAAGTCTGCTTGGACATAAATTCCACATATAAGTCCAAGAAAAAGTACTACATCAATTTTGAAGAGAACCAATGATAAATAAGTACAAGTTATTACAAGGTCCAAAATTAATGTAATATATTAAAAATGATTGATTTAAAATGTCATTTTTGTATTAGTGTAGTTTCTCTTTAAAGAAAAAAAAATCTACTAATTGTTTCATCTTTAAGTTTGAAAAAGGTTACTAAAGATTAACTTTGAATAATTACTTCAAATAAGGCAAAGATGTAGTTTCTTATTTATTTATTAAGTGAGTTTAAGTCTTATTCATTATAAGAATTATTTATACTTATATACTAATTTTACATTATCTCTAATTTATTTAGAATCTTCAATGCACGGAGTTGATATTGACATTTTGTCTATTAGATTAGATGTTATGGGTGATTTGATATTGATCCGATAGAAGTAGCATAATGGGTGTAATAAATTTCGCTAAGATAGATTCTAACATTTAAGTAAGAAGTGGATTAGTTAAGTCTAATATGACCTTACAAAACTGACTTATAAGATGAGATTTGTTTGTATTTATAATGTTATTTTTAATTGATGTAAAATCTTTAACACACGTGTTTCATTTTAAGGCATGTAAGTATCGAACATGAGACTAAATATTTGTGACTAGTACAATAGTGGTCAGATAATAAATAACACGATAAGTCTAATAATAATAAATATTAATAAGATATATTCTGAATGATTATAATATAGCAAGATGAAGATTATTTTTATTTATATTATAATTAGGTTTTATCTCTAATTAATGTAGAAGGTTTAAAAATATCAAATTACTTGTTGTTATACTTGATTTAGACACCTAATTTATATATCATTAATTACTTTTTTTCAACAACAAAAATATCACTAGTAAAAAATGACGTTTTTAACTCGTACATTATGACTCGGTTTTTCCTGAACCGAAGCATATCAAAACGCGGTGGCAGTCTCGTAATTTTAAAAGCATTATATGCCTCGGTTGTTAAGCAACCGGTGTCTAAAAGTAATACTGGTTCGATTATCAGAGTGAACCGAGGCATAACCCTCACGTAGCAAAGATACGGCCTCGGTTGGCATGCACCCGAGGCATATTAGGCTCTAAATCGGCCTCGATTGGCATGGACCCGAGGCATATTGGGCTTTAAATCGACACAACCCTACTCATTTCCCCAAAGCACCTCTCCTCTTCTCTGCCTCTTCTCTGCTCGCGATATTCCTCCTGCGATGTGCGATGTGCGACGACGGTGGACACAACGACGAGAACCGACGGTGGACGCGGCGACAGCGAGGACGCAACTGCGAGGACACAGCGACGAGGACGCAGCGACGGCGAGGACACGGCGACGAGAACGCAACGGCGACGAGGACGCGGCGATGAGAACGCAACGGCAACGAGGACGCAGCGGCGGCGAGGACGCGGCGACGAGAACGCAACGACGACGAGGACACAACGGTGACAAAGGAAGGTGATGGAGGGCAGATCTGGGCGCATGGAAGGGCAGAGGGAAGATCTGGGCACATGGAGGGGCGAAGAGCAGATCTGCGCGCATGGAGGGGCGGAGGGCAGATCTGTGATGGTGGACGGAGGATTCGCAGAAGGAGGGGGAGTAGAGGAAGTCAGTGACGGTGGCGAGGAGGGTGGGGACGACGGAGGGGGAGCAGAGGAAGTCAATGATGGTGGATGCTACAACCTTCGTGGGGGAGATGGTGGTGGTCGGAGATTCTTCTGTTGGGGGAAGAACACAGAAACCCATGTGCGAAGAGGAAGAAACCCATGGTCGGAGATGCTTCTGGTGGTCGGAGATGCTCCTGTTAAGTCCATCTTCATCTCTGCTTCTGAGTTTCTTCAGCTTAAGTCCATTTTCATCTCTGTATCTGAGTTTCTGTATCTAAGTTTCTTCTTATTAGTTGTTGTAATTTGTAATTTGGACATTGGTGAGTTCATGATGTTTGTTGCTTCTGTAGACAGATTTTTGACATTGATTATTGGTTGTTGTAATACTGTGATTTGTTTGATTTCTGTTATGGTTTTCTTGGTTGTGTTAGATTCTTGAGCTGAATGGGAAATTTTGAGTTTGGTTGGCATGAATAAACGAGTAAAGTCTGAAAAAAAAACACACACGCGCTATTGCCTCGGTTATCTAATAACCGAAACATATTTCTGTTTCGTTTTATCTCGGTCCATAACCGAGGCATAAACCTTAACCTTTTTACTTCGCCCCTGAATGTCTCGGTTGTAGAATCGAGACCTATAAACATTTACAACCGGTGTTTTTTACTCTTTATTGTACTAGTGTATAACACCCAATTAGATAAACAATAACTTTCTATTCAGGCTTTAAATTTCAAATTTTAAATTGAAAGATTTGATTGAATATCTTACCAAATAAACCAACATTTTACCATAAAAAGATTACGTAATAAAATAAAAACCCTAAAAAACCTCAGCAGAAGGAAAAGATGTCAATTGCCACATTTGTCATTGGGTCTGAATAAAAAAAAATACAAATCAAAAGACAGACAACACAACCTTGCAAAAAAAATGGAAATAACACATATAGAGGAGAACAAATATTAACCCTAGATATAGAAAGAATGAAAGAGGGAAACATCGGTCATTTGAGATCATAGAACCCTGGTGAAGCTCTTGAGGATGAACAACAAGGTGAGAAACTAGAAGAGAGCTTCTTTTTGAAAACGCCACGCGCCAAAGATATCGGTAGTCATGCATTTGATATTTAGGAAACCACGCGTTTGCCCTAAGAAGGAAAAAACGATACTTTTGACAATTTGTTTTTATAACTTTTTAACAATGCCACATGTCTAATAGTTATTGGTCCACTTCTATTGTTTTTAATTAAAAAATGCTGACGTGAAGGGATATTTTGGCAGTAGTGCGTTTCGCGAATAAAGGAAATTCATTTGATGTATACAAGTTTTTTTAATTATGTTTTTAATAATTACTTTTTTAAATTCAAATAACTACTCATAATAAAAAGTTATTTTTCAATTTTACCTGTAACAACTTTTTTAAATTTAAAAATTATTTATAATAAAAAAATCATTCACATGATACAAAAATTATTTATACCATTAACAATGAACATTCAATTTTTTAGTGATCAAAACTTTTTCAGTTTTATTGTTTTAAGAACTACTTTTTAAAATTCAAATAATTACTTATAATAAAAAATTATATTTTAATTATACCCCTCTAACAATTAATTTTTTAAAATTCAAATTATTATTTTTTGTAAAATAATCATTTACACAAAAAATTGTTTTATAACTGACTTAAAACTAGTTTTTTCTATAAATTTTGCTACCGATTTTTCTCTTATTAATATGAATTATTTTATTCTTTAATTTATACATATTAATCTGTTAACAAAGATGATTGCCTATGTAATTAATTTATAATTTTTTTTACCAATTTTACATATACCAATATAAATTATTTTACTATTTTACTTTTTAAATTTTATAATTATTTTTTAAAATTTCATTAACTAGCTATTGTAAGAACCTAGAAAATAGAGTTAGAATTGATAGGTGTTTTAAAATAATGAGACCAATTATTTTATTTTAAAATAATTAAATATTATAAATAAAAATTTCTAAACTCGTCTCGTTGCTTAAAACACGATTTATCTCTCTAAAACTTTCTCTCTTTGTTTCCTCTCACTTCTATCTACCTTTTCGTACTTCTTAATCTTCTGTTTGACCATTAAGAGGTTACTAGAGGATCACGGCGAAGTACTCTTCACTTCCATCCGATTGGTTCTTTGTATATAGCAAGTAAGTTTCTACTTTTTTCCCCTTCCATTCTTGATCTTTGATCATGCATGTAAATCTATTGTTGCATGTATCAAGAGTGTTTCTCCATTGATTCTGAGTCAATTTGGGGTTTTAAGGTTTGTGTTCGATCATCAATTGGTGATTTGTAGGGTTTTCTAAATTCCTTGAGTAGAATCAATGGTTGTTGGAGATTTTTAGAGTTTTCGTAGTTCTCCCTAAGGCAAGAAAAGCTAATTCATCTTTCATATATGAAATAACAAGTGTTAAATATGTTATTGATGTGTGATATAGTTGCATGATGGTTTGAATATGTTGAATTGATAAATATAGTGATTTTAGGAGAACAATGACATGTTTGTGGTTGTATGAATGTGTGAAAATGATGGTATGTTGAAATTGGAGTGGAATAGAATGTAAAACTGTGATATTGGTGGATGGGAGTTTGAAGTGCTGCTTTATGATCCAAATTGATAGGGTTGGTATGCTAGCTTTTAGAATAATGAGCATAATATGGAATCTGCAGTTTGGTAATTGTTATGAGGTTAAACCACTTTTGCAGTCCCTATTTCTATTGGGTTTTCTCAAATAGGTCCCTTTATTATTTTTTTCCCCAATTGGGTCCCTAAAAGTGAAAAATTGAAGCAATTGGCTCCCTGCCATAAAATTGGGTTAATGAGGTTAACTTTCAGGTGATGTGTCAGTGTGAGGTGGGTTAATTTAAAGACATGGCATATGTAGAGCCTCTTAGGTGGAAAATGTTTAATTAAAAGATTAAAAAAAAGAGGTTTCAGCAATTAATTTTGCATGTTCTTCATGCAGAGAAGACTTGGTGGTTTTGGATGAGCAAAATCCAAAGGGAAAACATGCACATTCAAGCTCCCTTAATTTGAGGAGTAAGTAGAGCACAATGCCGAAAAATAACGAATGACTCTTTTTTAGGGTTCATCGTGATGGAGGTTATAATTTTGATCTGAGTTTCTGGTTTGATCGAGCAGAGGCAATCAGAGCTTATCGACCACTTCATCAAGCGTGCTTTCGTGGTCTCCAACGCCACTGCACTCGCCTTCGTCCTCATCGAAGCCACTTCTCACCCTTCGCTATTCGTTTTCTCTAAGATTCTCGCTTTTCCCAATGTTCTTCAAGGTCCTATTGTCTCACTCTCTTGTCGTTTCTTCTCGTTTCCCACACTTTTGTTGTTGGTTTTATTTTGTAGTTTATTCATGAATTGTCTTGTTTATTGTTAATCCCTCGGCAAGTGTAACTGAATCATATCAAGTAATAATCCTGGTAAGACCAAGTATCGTTCTCCCAAAAGACTCACGGCCTAGACAATTATGTGATTTATTGATTAATTAAGACTTGTGAACAAATTATTGTAAGTTTCAAATGCAAAAGACTGAAAAGTAAATATGTATGCATATGATGATCAATGAACAAGAAGAAACAAAACACGTGAATTGAAATATATGGATGAATATGTTCTTGGGGTTTATCAATTTCATCCTATCCACTATCTTGTATTTAGGAATTCATCATTCTTTTCATTAATGTTAATGCCACTTTCTAAATTACTTTAAACCCGATGTCTCGGCGAAGAAAGCCTAATCATAATCACTAGTTTACAATGTCTTGTCTCCCTAGCAATTAATCATGCATTATAGTGAACAAAATCTTAAAGGCAACCAACCATCATACTCCTATGTCTAAGTTTATAATATATTGTTGGGAGAGATTCCCCATATCTAGATTTCCCCGTATGTGTCCATATCGACAAAACCAATAATCATGACATTGAATGAGTTAAACAATGCATGCTTTGAGAAAAGAGGAAAAACCATAACTATTAATGAAAGAAAGCATGTATCATAAAAATGATCTTGAAGAACAAATTCCATACAAGAGAGTTTCTAAGGATTTACATTGATTCCCCAACAACAAAATAAGTTTAGTTCACCATATACATGGTGAAAATAGATGAAATACAAAGAAAAAGTGAAAGATAGAACACTAGAAAGTTAAGAAAGGAGCCTTAGCATCCAAAATCCTCCTCCAAGGGGTGAAAGAGTGTGTTTTTGCTTCGTCCCAGCCAAAGATCAGTGACCTAGGTTAACTAAAACCTTATATAATATTCTAAAAAATACAGAAAAGTAGGCCCAAGCCCAGAAAAGTACTGCTCAGCGATAGTAGCGCGTGATCAATTCTTCCCCTCAGCGGCATTTCTCCCCTCAGCGGTGCCAATGGGTCTTTTAGAGTGCCGCTCAACGGTAATTGGCGCTGAGCAGTACTTACGGTTTCTTCTCTTGCACTTTTTGTGTCCTTTTCTGATTCCATTCTGTTCCACTTCATTTCTTTCATCAAATTCATCTCAAAACCTGCAAAAATAAGGAAATCAAGCATAAAACCTGTACAACTCTCATATTTCCAACAATTCAACAAAATCATGAGTTCAAGCTAATTTCTAAGTCATAAAGGTTGTAATTGAAGTCAATTTTAAGTATAAAAATAAAAGTTTTTCAACTGTTATCATTTACTACCCAAGGTGACTATTTATTGTACAGGGAAAGGAAAAAGTATTGATTTCTTCATATTATCTATTTAATTTTTTTTTGCCATTTTCCTTCCCTATAATTACTTTTGGGTGCTGTGAATTTTTCATGTTCGTGGTAGACTTTTTTGTTTTAATTATATATTGTCAATGTCTTATTTGTTAAAACTGCTTTTGCTGCAAAATGAAATAGGGGAATATGAAATTGGTTGTTACAATGTCTTATATTGTAAATGTTTCATTTTTTATACTGTGATTTGTTGCAGCTTGAGGCAACTGAGAATTCTGCTTTCCTTGATATGCTTGCCTTTTGGGTTTCTTGTGAAGATAAGGGTTAATGAACAAGAATAAAAATAATATCAAGATATATGGTTTTAGAGATAGTGATAAGAACATTTGGTTGGTTAGATTCAGAGAAGATTATTGAAAAAGATGGGCAGAGTATGAGATTGGAAGAAGAGACATCGAGAACGAGAAAAAAGGGTAGGTGAATGAATTATTGTGTCTATGTTTTCCTGTTCAATGTCGCGAAGATGGTGGAAGTGTGAATCGGTGAGATTGAAGGCGAATGCAAATTTAGGGCAGAATGCGATTAGGGTTCCTGCGTTTGTGAAATTTGGGATTTCTCTACAGGTTTGTTGTGAGGTGCAATTCATCGTAATTTGGGGTTGATTTTTGGGTTTCCTTTCACAGGATTGATGCACATGGAAGAAGATTTCTGAGTAGTGCTTCATCGTAATGGAGGATAACCTTTTTTTAAAATTTTTTAATCAAATATTTTTCACCTAAAAGGCTCAACTCGTTAAATTATTCCACGTCAAGCTAACAGCTAATGAGAAAGTTAACCCCGTTAACTCAATTTAACAACGGGGAGTTAATTGCTTTAATTTTTCACTTTTAAAGACCCAATTGGGAAAAAAAATAAGAAAGGGATCTATTTGAGAAAACCGAACAAAAATAGGGACTACGAAAGTGGTTTAACCTTGTTATGAAGTGTTTTATGACTGGTTAATATCATTAGATGGTCAAATTAAGAGGGTTAAGTGAGGGAAACAATATGAGTTCAATTACTACTTGTTCTAGAGTGAAATTAGAGGTTTTGGTAGGCGAGATTTTGAGTAAGTGGTTGCTTGGGCAACATAAAAGTTTGGGGACTGTTTTGAAGTCATTTAGGACTTGTGAGAGTTGTCAAATCATAAAAATCTGGTGTATAATGCAGTAAAGAATTGGTGAGGGCTTATTGGGTGATTTTGAGTTCAATTAAGGGAGTTTTGAGTAGTGAATCTCTAAAAGAGTAGGTCTGTGTTGAATTTGATGGTTTAGGGTCTATTGTTGAGTCTATTAGGACTTTTTCCAGTTGTTAGTTGCAAAAACTCGATGTTCAAAGAAGTAGAAATGAGTTTGGGTGGTTAAGAGAGGTAATTTGGGTCTGGAGTGGTGAAATTGAGTTAGAGATGTGTTTTCTAAAGTTTTAGAGTGTTTAGAAGGTCCTAAGAAACTTTCAAAGTTGTGGGAGAAGCGTGTATAGTAGTCTAAAAAGGGTTGGAGTTTGCTGATAGCACCTGAGCACCCAAATAGGGTGTTGAGCGTCCGTTTCCAATGGCCAGGACACTAAGCGCCAACCTTGGGCGTTGATGACTTGTAATGGTGTTTCTGGTTGTTTAATGTATAATCAGAGGTTTCATGTGATATTATGCAATGTATTGTGAAGTTATCAAAGTGTAAATGGTATGTGGTGGAAAAGAATTCCAAGGAGGAATTTCTTATTGGGGAAGTCTCATGTGAATAATATAAAATGCAAGAAGCTAGATATGGGGGTTATCCTGACACTCTAAGGATCATCCATGCTCAATTAGAGAATGATGAGTCATGTCGTGAGAGGAGCAGGAGGTCCTAGCTTGGGGACCTTTCTTCATGGTGGCAAATGGCGTTTAAAGGACTAACTTTGTGTAACAATTTTTAGTGGGTCAACTATTCCACTACACAAGGGCAAAACCTTCCATGGCTCGACTTTTATACTATATTGTGAATGGTTTGGTCAAGCCTAAGTCAATGGTGTGAATGAGAATGGCGTACTATTAATTGTTTGTTTGAAATTGTATGTTGAATTTGCCTTATTATGTATAATTGTTTTACAACTAGCTTACCCTTTTTGTATGTTTATTGGTTGTTTGTTCTATGTGCTATCCTTTTAGGCGATGATCATTTGGTGGGTGTGAGCAGAGCCTGATGATGTGACGGTTGAACAAGCGCTAAGCGATGAGGGTTCTGATGTGTAGTGGATATAATATTTTATCTTCCTTAGTATTTATCCTTTCCTTGGTGGTTTTTGAGACACCATTCATGTACATAGTTTTGATATTTGTACTTTTTGTATATAAAGTTAGTTGAATGGTTACTTTTGGATGACTATAGAAATGACATTATACTTCTTTTCAAATCCGTTAATTGATTTATCTTATTGACTATGTGATGTTTCCTTTATGTTTCAATACTGTATTTGAGATGTTACACCTATAATAAAAAATTATTAGCTACATATAATTATTTTTTTATATTCTTTATTTAATAATTATGATAAAAATTATTTCTTTTTAATGATAATAAAAAATAATAAAAAATTATTTTAATTATGAAATCAAATATAAAATTTTTATAATTTTATTCTAAATTATTTTTATTTATTTTGTAGATAATTTTACAAATAGTTAAGTTAAAAATATGATCAAATTGACAAAAAATAATTACATTTAAAGAAACGGTAAAATTTATGAAATAGTTCTTTTAATATTTTTTCAAAAAAAAAATTACTTAAAAGATAAATTTTAAAAATAAATATGAACAAATAGAAATTTCCTAAGTATACATAATAAAAAAAAATTAAATAACATTATAAAGTATACATAATATTCATAGCAAATTAAATAAGATTATAAAGTAAAAGCTTACAAAATTGTGGAATATCACATTATGTTAGGTTATATCATTGTGCTCAATATTCTAATCTATATACAGAGAATTGATAATTACTTTTAAAATATTAAAATTTAACTAAAAAAGTAGATTAAGAATAATAAATTAGAAAACTCTTTTAATAAATAGTTTCTGAAACATTTATTTTAATTTATATAGAAAGAGAGGATGAAATTATTTTTTGACAAGTTGTTATTCGTTGATTAAAATTATTTATATTTCACATGTTAATAATAAATCTTTCTCTTTTTATTATAACTATGATTTTATAATTTTAATTAATAAGAAAACATATATCTTAGAAACTACCATCATCTGGAGTGAAACAGTGTAACAGAATCTGTTAGTTCTACATATACTGTTCTTTCTTCCTTCTCTTCATTGTTCTCCTGCTTCCAAGGATTCTCGTCTCACCTTTGACTCTTTTTCTCTGTCTCTCTCCCTTTCTCTATCTCTCAGTGTTCTTTTTTTACTTCACTTCTCTGCATAAACTTTCTACTTTTTCAATTTCATATTCACTCCATTTTGTGTTTTGCAATTTTTTTCCATTTTCATTGTACATCGTGACTGCATGAACTACAACGTTGTTCATTTCCTCATGCATCCTCTTCTCCTCAAACCCGTTTTTCTTAACGTCTTATCTGCCTCCCTCCACGGTCTCTTGTTGCTATCAGCTTTGCTGTCATGGCTTTGGAACAAAATGACATTCACTCCAGGAACCAGAGAAGAAGGCTCTATCGAGGAAGAGCAATTCAACGAGAGTGAGACCCTCTTCAAAACGACCGTGTTTTGTTCCCTTGGTGTTTCAGCTTTCAGTTTCGTTCTCTGTTTCCTCAATTACTTCTACTGGTATGCAAGTGGGTGGTCAGAACAAAAATCTATGACCCTTTTGGATTTGTCTCTCAAAACACTTGCTTGGGGTGTTGTTTCCCTTTCCTTGCACAAAGGGTACTTCTTTTTTGGTTCTGGTGAAATAAGGTTCAGGTTTTCATTCATCTTCAGAGTTTGGTGCACCTTGTATCTAGTTTTTTCTTGTTATTCTTTCGTGGTGGATATTGTTAATGTGACCGAGACACCAACTCAGTCATTGGTTTATGATGTTGTGTCCAACTGTGCGGGCTTTTTGTTTGGTTACGTCGGGTACTTTGTGAAAAAAAATGGTCATGTCAACGGTATTGAGGAGCCTCTTTTGAATGATGATGCAAAAGAGACCCAGGATGCGGACAATGTTACTCCTTACTCACATGCTGGAGTTTTTAGCATTCTCACTTTCTCTTGGGTGGGTTCTCTTGTGGCTGCTGGCTACAAGAAGACCTTGGACCTTGAGGATGTTCCTCAGCTAGACATCAGAAACAGTGTGGCTGGTGCTTTTCCTAGTTTCAGAGATAAACTTGAGGCTGATTATGGTGCAAATGCTATTAACAGTCTCACCACGTTTAAGCTGGCGAAGAGTTTAGTAATGTCAGCTTGGAAGGAAATTCTGTTCACAGCTTTTCTTGCATTGTTAGGCACCGTGGCTTCTTATGTTGGTCCTTACCTTATTGATGATTTTGTTCAGTACCTTGATGGACAACGACAAAACCAGGGTTATATTTTGGTTTCTGCCTTTTTCTTTGCAAAAATTGTGGAGTGCCTCTCTAAAAGGCAATTATATTTTAGGTTTCAGCAGATTGGACTTCGAATTCGAGCACTGCTTGTTGCGATGATCTACAATAAGGTTCTCACACTTTCTTGTCAATCAAAGCAGGGCCAGACATCTGGGGAAATAATCAATCTCATGACTGTTGATGCTGAAAGAATTGGTGTCTTCAGTTGGTACATGCATGATTTGTGGATGGTGGCGCTGCAAGTCTCATTGGCCTTGTTGATTTTGTATAAAAGCCTTGGCATTGCTTCCTTTGCTACTCTCGTTACAACCATTGTTGTTATGTTGGCAAATGTTCCCTTGGGGTCATTGCAAGAGAAGTTTCAAAATAAGTTAATGGAGTCAAAAGATATTAGAATGAAGGCCACATCCGAGATTTTGAGGAACATGAGGATCCTCAAACTACAAGGTTGGGAAATGAAGTTTCTATCAAAAATAACTGAGCTCAGGAAAACCGAGGAAGGCTGGTTAAAAAGCTTTGTTTATACCTCAGCCATGACCACATTTGTGTTTTGGGGTGCACCCACATTTATATCTGTCGTTACTTTCGGCACTTGTATGTTTTTAGGGATACCCCTTGAAGCAGGGAAGATGTTATCTGCACTTGCAACATTCCGGATTCTTCAAGAAGTCATTTTTAGCCTTCCTGATACAATTTCTATGATAGCACAAACTAAAGTTTCTCTTGATAGGATTTCATCATTCCTTCGGCTTGATGACTTGCCGTGTGATGTTGTGGAGAAGCTTCCTCAGGGAAGTTCTAATACAGCAATTGAAGTAATTGATGGAAACTTCTCTTGGGATTTATCTTCCCCTAACCCGACATTGAAAAATATAAACTTTAAAGTTTTTTTTGGGATGAGGGTTGCTGTTTGTGGTGCTATTGGATCAGGAAAATCTAGTTTACTTTCTTGCGTATTGGGAGAAGTACCTAAGATATCAGGCAATCTTATGGTTTGCGGAACAAAGGCTTATGTTGCTCAGTCTCCATGGATACAAAGCGGCACCATAGAGCATAATATTTTGTTTGGTAAACACATGGATAGGGAAAGGTATGAGAAGGTACTTGAAGCTTGTTCCCTGAAGAAGGACCTGGAGATTTTTTCTTTTGGTGATCAGACAATTATAGGAGAACGTGGAATAAATTTGAGTGGTGGACAGAAACAAAGAATTCAAATTGCACGTGCTCTGTACCAAGATGCTGATATATATATATTTGATGATCCTTTTAGTGCTGTGGATGCTCACACAGGCTCTCACCTGTTTAAGGTATCATGGTTTCATCATTTGTTATTATGTGCAATTAATATAATTGAGCTATGACATTTTGCTTGCACACTATGAAATGCAAATAGTCCTTGGTTTAACTCTTTTTAAGTGCAGTTCTTCCCAAAGCACGAAGCTAGAATTATTAATTTCCAGTGAGTGCATTTTTTTGTGTACGACAGGAATGCTTGCTGGGTCATTTATGTTCAAAAACAGTGGTTTATGTCACTCATCAAGTGGAGTTCTTACCTGCCGCTGACCTTATATTGGTGAGCATTTGAGGTAATTTTATTGTCAATAATGTAAAAAGAGATTTTTTTTGTTTTTAATTCCATCATGTTATCTTTTTGTTGTTAGGTCATGAAAGATGGGAGAATTACTCAATCTGGAAAGTATACTGATCTGCTTAAAAGTGGAAGTGATTTTATGGAACTTGTTGGTGCGCACAAAAAAGCTCTATCCACTCTAGATTCATTGGATGGAGTGACAACATCTAATGAAATAAGTAGCTTAAAACAAGAAGAAAATGTCTCTGGCACACATGATTTTAAAGAAAAAAAAGCAAGCAAAGATGTGCAAAATGAGGAAACACACAACAAAAGTGAACCACAAGGTCAGCTTGTTCAAGAAGAAGAAAGGGAGAAAGGTAAAGTTGGGTTTTCAGTCTATTGGAACTATATCACAACCGCATATGGTGGAGCTATGGTACCTTTCATATTGTTGGCTCAGATTCTTTTTCAAGCTCTTCAAATAGGAAGTAATTATTGGATGGCTTGGGCCACTCCCATCTCAACACATGTGCAACCACGTGTTGAAGAAATGACTCTTATAGGAGTCTATGTTGGTTTTGCCATTGGAAGTTCTTTCTGTGTCCTTGTCAGAGCAATGCTTCTAGTCACAACAGGTTATAAGACAGCTACTATACTCTTCAATAAAATGCACTTCTGCATTTTCCGTGCTCCAATGTCATTTTTTGATTCCACTCCAAGTGGTCGAGTACTTAGCAGAGTATGTTTACATTCTTTGAAGTTTTGTCCTTGTGTGTTTTAGAGATTATTGTTGTGTTTTTCCTTAGTTTGTTTGTTGTTTTTGAAGAACTATAGATTATAGAATACTTTGTCACTTCTCTTTCATGTTTCTTCTCTTTTAGGCTTCAACTGACCAAAGTGCAGTGGATACAGTCATTCCTTATCAAATGGCCTCACTTGCCTTCTCTGTGATCCAGCTTCTGGGAATTATAACAGTGATGTCTCAGGTTGCATGGCAGGTTTTCATTGTCTTTATACCTGTAATAGCAGTCGGCATATGGTATCAGGTACTGATTGGATCGTGTTCTTTGGTAATAAGGTGACAAATAATGTCTTCACACACAGAATATGTACCAAATGTATTTTGAAAAATTGATTTCATTATTCAATTTTGTATGATACCATCATGGCTAAACTTATAATTCTGCAGCAATACTATGTACCATCAGCTCGAGAACTATCACGTTTAATTGGAGTCTGCAAAGCCCCAGTCATTCAACACTTGGCTGAGACAATTTCTGGTACTTCAACCATCAGAAGCTATGACCAGCAATCAAGATTTAGAGAGACAAATATGAAACTCACTGATGGGTATACTCGGCCAAAGTTCAGTGTTAGTGGTGCCATAGAATGGTTGCGCTTCCGCTTAGATATGCTGTCTGCAATCACCTTTGCCTTTTCCTTGTTAGTCTTAATATCTATTCCACCGGGAATCATAGATCCAGGTGTGTAAACTCCAATCTTGTACTGTTACAAGTCAAAATCTAATATGGAATTGAACATAATTATTTCCCTTTCTTACAACTTTCGTTGAAGGCATTGCTGGTTTAGTTGTCACATATGGACTTAATTTGAACACGATACAAGCTTGGGTGATGTGGAATTTGTGCTACATAGAGAACAAAATTATATCAGTAGAAAGAATGCTTCAATATACGTGTATTCCTAGTGAGCCTCCCCTTGTTGTAGAAGAAGATCGACCCAACCCTACTTGGCCATCATATGGCGAGGTTGATATACAAGATTTGCAGGTAGTTTCAGCTACTATTTGTATGTTTATAGTTTTGTACTATTGTTTTCTTTCATTTTTCTGTCAATTGATTTATAAAACTCATGCTAAGGTTTTCTTTTCCTGAATGATCACTGGTTAATTTATGATACTGAAAACTTGTGGCAACATATTTCAGAGCAATAGCATCACTTGTACATGATATATTTCCTATGTTGGCAATGATGTGCTGCACATGATGCAGGTTCGTTATGCTCCACATCTTCCACTTGTGTTGCGTGGAATAACGTGTAAGTTTGGTGGAGGATTAAAAACTGGCATTGTTGGGAGAACAGGAAGTGGTAAATCCACCCTTATTCAAACACTTTTCAGAATTGTTGAGCCTACCTGTGGTCAGATCATGATTGACAACATCAACATCTCTTCAATTGGACTTCATGATTTGAGGTCTAAACTAAGCATTATTCCTCAGGATCCAACAATGTTTGAAGGAACTGTGAGAAATAATCTAGACCCTCTGGAAGAGTACACTGATGAACAAATTTGGGAGGTGGGTTGATTTATATTTATGAACAGATATAGACACACTAAGTTATCTCCAAAAGATTATAGTTCCACTTGTTATTCAAATTTGTATTGCGTTCATTCATTGATTTACATTCCTTTGAATAGGCCCTAGATAAGTGCCAACTTGGAGATGAAGTTAGAAAGAAAGAAGGGAAGCTGGACTCCACAGGTTTGTCTTTGAACCTTGATCAGACTAAGTTTTCCATAAATACTTATTTTCTACTGATATAAGTATTTAGGAAGAAATTTTGAAGTTATTTCTGATATGGAAGTTGATGTTGTAGTCACAGAGAATGGTGAAAATTGGAGTATGGGTCAGAGGCAGTTGGTATGCCTTGGCAGGGTGCTTCTGAAGAAAAGCAAGGTTTTGGTGCTTGATGAAGCCACTGCGTCAGTAGATACAGCTACAGATAATTTGATTCAGCAGACTCTTAGGCAACATTTCTCTAACTCTACAGTCATTACCATTGCACATAGAATAACTTCTGTTATTGACAGTGACATGGTTCTGCTTCTTAGTCAAGGTCAGGAAATGATGTCATTTTTCATAGAACTTTGATATTCATTATGGTTTTTGTTGTCTGATGTGGTTAGACATTATTGCAGGACTTATTGAGGAGTATGACACCCCAACAACTTTGCTGGAGAACAAGTCCTCCTCTTTTGCACAACTTGTTGCAGAGTATACCATGCGGTCCAACACCAATTTTGAGAAATCCATGGATCATTGATTTCATCTTACACATACATGGATTTTGAGATTTTGTTTAAGAAAAATGTATTGAGGCAGTACAAATATTACTTTAATCAGTTATAGGTCCACACGGATTTAAAAAAATTAGAGACTTTTTGGTTCTAAAATTTTCAAAGCTATCAGAGAATGACTCAAAATCTTTTCTTCTGTGCTTCTGCTGTTATTTTCCGCCACTCACATATGTTTGAGGTCATGGTGTTCTCTTTGCATACATGTTTGACATGATTACAACGATGAAGAAGATGATGATGATATTTGCTAAGTCTTTGATAGTGGCAATGAAGTGTGAGATGGAAAATACGAGGACTTTAATGCAAAAGAGATGATGATATATTGGTAACAATTGAAGATCTTGATTTTAACCCTAACTTAGCAAAATGTCTATGACGCCCAAAAATTGTTTGGAATATGGCATTATGTGAATGACAACAAGAATCAATCCAATTAAATATAAATTAATTTTTTAGAGAAATGCAATTAACTAGGTCTTATTTAGAGAAATGAAATATTTTTTAAGGTAAAATAGTTTAACTATAAATTAAAATTAACTTTTGAAAAAACGTAATATATAAAATAGTTTAAATTTTTTGACAATATTTCATTTTTTTACCATATTTTAGATAAATTTATCTAAATATATTTTTCAAAATTTCAAAAAGAAAGTAATTGTTGACTCTAGATACATATATGAAATGAATACCTAACTGACTTACAAGTTTTTAATCGAAAACAACAGGTCTTATCCAATTTTCATTTCAACTTATAAAAATTTCATTCAAAATTCATCTTTTAATTTATAATTTTTCAATCTCATGTTAAGTACATGAACACCACACGAAACCTACCCGCTCTAGAAGCCAACTACTACGAAATTATTTAATACTGAGATTCCTTGATTGTTTTGCATTGGTCATATTTCCAATAATTTGATTAATATTTCCAATAACAAAACATTTTCGTCAGTAATGTACATATGTAAGCAAATGGCTTCAAAGCATCACAACTTTCTTAAGTGACGAACAAGATGTCATACAATGCTTCTTATTTTATACTATAAATTTAAGTGTTTCCTTGCAAGTTTCTAATAAGATAAATGTATGGGAAAGCAAGAACTAGTCTCGTAGCTTGTTCGTTGAAACTACTCTAACCAATGAGCTTCGAGAGTTTACTTAGCTAAATAAATTACTAAAGAAATTTGAAACCTTCAAAGTCACTTTCAATTTTGTGATATATAATTGCACATCGATCTTTGTTTGAGCCTTCTATACTGAGTTCCTTTTGTTCTAATGTTGGTTCTTCTTCTACAAACAGTTACATTTGTTGTGGTAACGTTATGGAGTCTTTTAACGTGTTTGATTTTCAATACAATTGCTTTCATTTTTGGGTTGTTACTTCAAAGTCTAAAAGGATCTAGCGAAGGCACACTTGGAATTTTCCAGATATTTTCAGAGTATATCAAGGCATGCTTTGAGTTTATCTTTCAACTTGTGTTTAAGTTGTTAAGTTCTGTGGCATCCAAGGTGTTTGATATTGTTATAGAGAAGGTTACAGAGTCATTGACTACTTCATTGACTACTTCGACTGAACTTCTAGAGAAGCTCAAGACTGCACTTGAAGAGCCTGTGAATGAGATATTGCCAAAGCTGTTTGAGGAGCTCTTGAATATGGCGATAATGATTGTCAAAGAGTCGTGGAAGAACTACAACGGTGCAAAGATGTTGTGGGATCTAGTAATGAAAAACTTTAGTTAATTTTATTTTTAATTGAAACTCTACTCAAATTTTTTTTATTATATATTATTAGTCTGATTTTGTCTTCGGTCCATAAATCAAATTCTTACTCTCTCTTCAATTTTCTCTAATATGTTAGTTTCCAGAGGCGTTCTCCCTGCACCTCACCACCCTCATCCTGCACCTCCAAAAAAAAAATCTAATTCCAAAAGTGCCCTTTTACCAGTCAACGAGGAGAGAGGAGAGAGAGAGAAAAAAATTTAATTAAAAAGATTATAAAATTTGAAAAGCAGTCATCTTCTTCCCCTCCCCTCCCCTGCCGCAATTCACTCTGCCGCATTTCACAAACCCTAGATCTACACTCCTCCTTCCTCCCTCTTTTTCTCTCCGTCCTCTCGTCTGTCTGTGTCTTTGTGTCTCTGCCATCCGCTCCGCTGCTGTGCTCGGGTTCGTGGCTCTGCTCTGCTCGGGTTCGTGGCTGGCGTCAAGGTTAGTATGTAATATATTTCTCTGTGTTGTTTTGTGCTTGGTTGGGATGTGTTTGTCTGTTTGGTTTGTTTGTGTTTTGTGCTTGGTTGGGTTTGGGTAGTGATTGGGGTTGTGGGTCGTGATCTGGAGGTCGCTGGAGGGATCGGAGGTCGCTGGAGTTCGTTGGTCGCTGGACGTGGACGCCGCAGTTGGAAGTGCGCGTCGCAGGAGGTGCGCCGCAGTTGGATGTGCGGCGCGGATTAGAGCCGCAGTTGGATGTGCGGCGCGGATTACAGCCGCAGTTCGAGGTGCGGTTCGCCGGAGATGGTAGCCGGAATTGGAAGTGCGGTTCGGTGGGATATGCCGCAGTTCGATCTGCGGCAAATACGAGTGGCGTTTGAATTGAATTGTTTAGGGTTTTATTATATTTTTTTTTTATTCTTTATATTTTTTTTTGTTATGATTTTTGTTATGTTTTTTTATTGAAGTGTTTTTTATTTATATTATATCTAGAAGATATTAATGTAAAATAATTTTTTAATACTAGTATATACTAATTTAAAATGATTACGTAGTATTTACTACTAATGTAATATATTAATACTAGTAAATACTAATGTGAATCAGTACATATTAATTTAAAATGGGTTTTTTATACTAGTTAAAAAGATTTTTTTTATACTAGGTATTAAAATAATATAGAAATATAAAGCATTTACGTGTGACTCCCTTATTCTCGTATATTTAATTTTATATCATTTTTTTAATTTTTTTTAAAATAAAAATAATAATTAAAAAAAATTAGAATTTCACTAAAAAAACCACAACCGCACTTGCGGCGGATACAAATTCCTAAACGCACTTCGAAGTGCGGCGGCTACAAATTGCGCACTTCGAAGTGCGGCGCGGCCTAAACCCTAAACCAATGCTACCCACACCTCACTACCTCACTGTCTTCCTCTACCTCACGCTCACATAAATAAATCTCCCAAAAACCTAGACCACCACCCCACCCCACCATTGTATAATTACAAAAGATTAAATAAAAAATTTGCATAAAAACAAGAAAAAATTAAACAAAACATGAAAAAAAAAAAAATAAAACACAACGCACTTCAAAGTGCGTCACCCAAATTTAAAAACGCACTTCGAAGTGCGGCGGAGTCTTTTTGCGGTTGCGTACCTTCGCCGGCGCAGTCTTCTTCCTCCTCCTCCTGCTGCTGTAACTCCAAATTTCACTTGCTACAGTAAAAATTATCATGAATGAACAGTGCACGCACCAGCTGGATTTATAAAAAAGGGAATGTGGTTGGGAGTTAGAAAATTTAATAATTACAGTTTTGACTTTAAATGAAGGTTTTGACTTTTTTAATTAATTGAAGGGTATATACGTAATTTTGGGGGTGCAGGATGAGGTGAGGGAGGTGCAGGAAGATTCACTCTAGTTTCCAATAGTGAGTTGACCATGGGAGAAATTAGGAAGAGAATGAAGAAATCTATGGATCATATGGAGGTGAAAAAACTTAGATTTGTTTCTTTATTTCTAACTCATGTCAATTTTCTATTTCTTCTCTCCAATTTTTTTTAATTTGTCATTTGAAAAATAAGTTGACCAATAAAATAAAGGAAATTAAGAAGAGAACCAAGGAATTTTTTTTGTTTCTAACTTATCAATTAACTTCATCATGCTTTTTTTTCTCTCTTATCAATTTCCTCCAATTGGTTTGTTTCGAAAAATGAGTCCGGTGAAATAGAAAAAATTAAAAAAAAATAAAAGAAATGATTGATTAGTTAGAGACAAAAAGACAATTATGTTCATTTTTTCGTCTCAAACAATCAACTCATTGTTCTTTCTCTTTTCATTTTTTTTTAATTTTTCAGTTTTGAAAAGTGAGTTGAATGACAAAAGTGAAGGAAATTAGGAATAGAAATTGATTAATGAGTTAGAAATGACAACATGATTAAGGTAGGTTTTATGTCTCTAACTCATCCATCAACTTCTTGATCATCTTCTTTTCAAATTTTTTCGAATTCGTTGGTTTTAAAAAATAAGTTTTCCGTTGAAATGGAGAAAATTAGGGAAAAAAAGGAAGAATTGATTGATGAATTAGAGATGAAAAGATGATTGAAGAATGAGTTGATATATACAAAATAAATAAATAAGGAAAATGACACTTGAACAACCATTTTTGACAACATTTAGACACGCGCACACGTGTCAAAATCTGAGTGGTCCAGTTGGAAAAATTAAATGAAAATGGACCACTCAGATTTTGACACGTGTGCGCGTGTCTAAATGTTGTCAAAAATGGTTGTTCAAGTATCATTTTCCAATAAATAAATAGAAAGAGAAACAATGACGTTGTTAATGAATTAAAGGTAAAAGAATAAATTAACGACCTTATTAACCATAAACACTGGTCTTCTAAATTATCAATATAACAATTTCTTTTATCAAAAACTAAATTAAAAATATATAAATTTATCTTTTTCTTTTTATACAATGAATTTCTTATTGAGTTAATGGCTTTCATATGAACATAAGTTATTCTATAAATATATGAACTGCCTAATTATTATTTCAATCCGTAACATTGTTTTAATTTTGTGAACTTAAGTTGAGTTGATATTATCAAATCACATTTTCAAACTAAATTAATTAATTTGAAAACAAATTTTTTTTGTCAATTTTTTACCTATCCATTATGGTGACAAATCAAGTTAATTTAAACATATTTTACTTTAATATAAGTTTAACTAGTCCGTGAAAACAGGTTGAAGATAAAAAATATAATATAGTGAATTCGTGAATGTTTAAATAAGTTTATTGTACTTATGTATCGTCTTAAGTTGAATATTTTTTTTTCTAAAAGAGAAAAACCTTAACAAATCTTAGAATTCTTTGTATTGTTTATATTCTCTTGAGAGTTGTCAATTTGTACCTTCACTCATAACACTGTTTATTTATAAATTTTGAAAAGAATTAAAATACTTGGTATTTAGCTCAATTGAGTTAAACAATGAAGACTTGCCTAGGGTTGGAACAAAAGTGGTTAGAATATTTGTAAATCAGGAGTGGTTAAACTCGGACTAGTTGTGTTGACAATGTGAACTATGAATGGTGAGAATACTTATTGTAAATCTAGAGAGGTAAAACTCGTATAATCTTTTTAAAGATTAGTGGAACCCCTTAAGAATTATTAAACGTAGCTCAGGTTGAGTGAACTAGTATAAAATCAATGTTTTGTTTTGCTTCTTCAAACATTTTCCTAAAACTCTTTTTAAAAGACTATCGTCTAAACTTATTCTTTGCCTATTAATCTTTTGAAAAACTATCCGACGTCGTTTGTGAAAAGTTTCAAAAATACTATTTACCTCTCCCTCCCATAATGTTTTCTTGTATTTTCAATCGTATAACCTGTGTTGTTATACGAGAGCATATTTTCTTATAAATGTTCCAACTGATTAGTAGAGAGTGCTTGGGATTTTTTATAGTTTTTTTTTATGAAAATTTTATGTTATTTTAATGTAATGATTTTGAATGAATATTTGGAAGTTTATGGAATAAGTTTTTATCATGGTGTTAAAGAAATTAAGGTTGTTTTACTTCAAATTTTCTGCAATGGTATTGGATTTTAAATTTTCAGCAAACATTAACAGGTGTTACAATAGTAAGTTGGAAATATTTCAATATTAGTCATACTATCAATGTATATCATAATAAGTTGAATTTACTGTAACAAGTGCACTACAACCTAACATAATAAATCAAATTTACTATAACAAGTTTTCTGTCAAAGAAAAAATGTATTTTCTATGTTATATGTAATTATGATGTCAGAATACGCATCATAATAAGTTACTTTTACTTATATAAAATGTCTTGATTTGTGATTATACAAATTTCATATTACAATGTTTTAAAATATTATTTAGATCATTATTATTTGGTCCCTATGGTTTAGAATTTAATTTATTTTGATCATTAAGTCTCATTTAACACAACCTAGAAAGTAACCCTATACATTCTAATAAAATATTTAATAATGAATTTAGTTTTTATAACTTTTTTTCAATCAAGTTGGTTTCTATATTTTTTTTAACTGAATTAAAGTCAATGTAATGCCTATATTATTTAAATAGTTATAAATTTTGTCTCTATATTATTTTTTTCTCAACTGCATGCTTTCCCAATAAACTAGATAAATAATATATTTTGTTATTTTTATTAAACATATGATTAAGTTATTTATAAATTATAAATGTAGTTAAATTGGTTTTTGGATTAGTTTTTAATTTTAGATTTGTTATTATATATATACAATAAATAACTAATTGATGAAGACATATGTATTGTTAGTATACGGGGTGACTTTTCTCTAATTTTTTTAATTTCTTAGAATTTATTTATTTATTATTCCTTAGAATTTAAACATTTCCTGTAATGTTGAATTAGTTTGTTCCAAATTAAAATAATACATGAACCAATTGGTCCGGAATTTTTATTATTTAGTTGGGATTTTAGTGTTATTCATACTTTTAAAATATATTGAGTTTAATGCAATAAAAAAATTTAATATATTTTAAAATATCAAAATTAATGTATTTTCAGAACACTGCCCAAAGTCCAACACAGAAATTAAACTCGTTTTAATCAATTATTTTTTCAAATAGGATATTAAATTTGATAATTTGGACAAAAATATCACGTTAATAATCTTAATGTTCTATCAGGAGTCTATTTATTAATTCTAAGAATAAATATCAAATAGATATTTCATCTAATATTTTCTGAATAAATTACAATCTCTTTTATTTTAAAACATTAGTACGTCGCATAATGAAAATATGTCATATTTTAATCCTTTTTAATAGATGATCTTCCTCAGAGTTTTTTTATATTGTAAAAGACAATAAAAAGGTTTTAGATGAAACATTAAAGTTGATAATATAAGAATTTAAAACATCATTATGTTTTCTAAAATATTAAAATAAATAATTGAACGTTCGAAAGTTAGTTGTTGGTAACACTAATAAAGTAATAGTTATTAAAGAAAGTCCATAAAGTATTATTAGGAGGAATATCACGTTATTTGAGACTATTAAGATATTTGTTTATATAAAATAAATAAATATATAGAGACAGAGTGGCTGAGCCCTTGTTGTTATAGGAGATTTGGCCTTCACAATTTTTTTAATATATATAAATTAATATATGAAAAATAATAATTTATTTTAATTTTGATATATTTTGTGTAATATTACATATTTGTTTTCACATTTCTAAAACATTTATAGATTATTATAATCTCTCATTTTAATAGTATAAAACTACTAAAAATAAAATATTATATAGAAACAATATACTACCGATAAAGAAGATCCTACACTTAGAGAACAAATTTCATCTATGCTATTGCTTCACCCGCAACCTCACACAGAAACGACTGAAAAAATGTCCTCTCTAATCTCACACTATTTAAGGTGATCATCGCAAAAGAGAAAACACACATAGACGAACAAAGACAAAAACAAAGGTACGCTAAAGTACCAAAATATTATGCATACATTTTCAAAAGAATAATAATACACATACATATTATAAATCAAGCAACACAAATAATTTCCATCAACCTTGAACTCCAACTATTCGGATAGATGTATTCATGTCAGACTCATAGGAAACTTGCACCCATGTATGATGGAACAACTTGCTCAGAATAATAATAATCACAACCACAACCACCACCATAATGCTATACACCAAAGTTAATTCGTCAAACATCTATGACCAAAATCAGTGACCATAGACTAGGACCTCCTATTACTCTCCATGACATAATCACCATTTCTACTTGAAATGGAGTTATTGAGAGTGTCAGGATCATTCCCCAATCCAAGAGCTCCTATTTCAATACATTACACAACATAACAACCTTAGGATATTCCTCCATGGAATCCTTTTCACCTCACACTTGAATCCATACAAAACACTTATATCATGTTTAGTATTCACCAAATAAAACAATCCTCTAATTCAATATACATTAAATTCATTTAAGCCACTTAAAATAAGCCTAAATCATTTTATAAACAAATCATAGTTTCATCATTTACACAACCACAATCATTGAATACATCATAAGAGATATAAGAAAACTTAGTTAAAGTTATGAATTTCCCAGCCACCAGATTCTGCTCGCTCAGCTAAAGCTTTCTCGCTCAGCTAGAGGTGTTTGACAATAGTCTCGCCCATCTACCAAATCTGCTCCCCCAACGAGAGCAAAAACAATGAACTCCACGAGCCCAACGAGGGAGCTCCCCCAACCCCTACAACTCACTATTAAAACACTCAATTACTCGCCCAACGAGCTAATTGTTCACCCAACCACTTTGCATAATTTTGCAAAACTCCAATTCTGGAGAATTTGCACTCTCTCAACCTCACATATCTTATCTTATGTACCTCTATCAACTTCTACTACTTTCATTTGATATTTTAATCTATATTCTTAACCAAGTATAAACAATCTAATTATAACCAAGTTTAACCCCTTCATCATTGAATTCCAACCCAACATCAAGTACAACACTAACTACTCTTTAGACCACAATTCAATTTTACCACTTTTAGCTCATATCTAAGCAATTTAGGGGTCTAAACAAGTCCAAAATGACTCAACCACAGACCCCAAACACTCCAATATACCTTAGACATGCTATTTCTAAATTTCACTACTCTAAACCTCTAAAATACACTTAAAACCATTCAAAACATAACCAATTGACTACCACTCTATTCTAGATCCCAAATCTACCAATTCATAACTCATACACGCTCCAAATGCCCATACATTAGAACCTAAATCATCACTTTTCTGCTTAGACCAGCCTTTTTAAACCTCACCTATTAAAACCTTGATTTTGAACCAAAATCAACTATAACTCTATTCTTTCGACCACACTATGATTCAACAGAAATTCCCAACTCAATACGATCACTTCCACCAATTCAAGAAACTATACATTCAACAATCAATAACTACAAAATTCGTTCAATATTAGAAAACACACATTCAAACCAATATTCACTTAATCATGTACAAAACATCAGAACTTCAGCAAACTCATTTACTCAATTCAATATAATCAAACCAAAATACTTCAAATCATATTTATCAAAGTTACTAAACGAAAGAGTTAAGGTATTTAGCTTCCCTTACTTGTTAGAAACTCAAACCAGCTCTAAAGAACCACTAGTGCAAAAAAGACCTTTAACGTCAACCTTTAGATGTCTGACCCTCGAATATCCAACGTAAAAACTGACCGGTGGCATTTTTCGTAAATAAAACAACTATTTAGATGTCGGTTATGGAAGGGCCCGACGTCTAAATACTCATATACGTCGGCTCCACCGAATAGACGCCAAAACTAAACGAAAAAGTTAAAAAAAAAAATTATTCTATTTAGACGTCTGTTATGGAGGGAACCGACTTCTGAAGCACTTTAGACGTTTGTTAATTGGGGAACCGACGTCTAAACCCTAAATCCAGAAATTTAAAAAGTCACTTTTTGACTCCGTTTAGACGTCTGATCCCGCCACTCCGACTTCTGAAGCTCTTTAGACGTCTGTTAATTGGGAAACCGACATTTAAACCCTAAATCCAGAAATTTAAAAAGTCACTTTTTGACTCCCTTTAGACGTTTGATCCCGCTACTCCGACTTCCGAAGCACTTTAGACGTCTGTTAATTGGGGAACTGACGTCTAAACCCTAAATCCAGAAATTTAAAAAGTCACTTTTTGACTCCCTTTAGACGTTTGATCCCGCCACTCCGACTTCTAAAGCACTTTAGACGTCTGTTAAATTGGGAACCGATGTCTAAATTTTGGCATTAAAACACCGTGAATGCGAGATAGTCGTTACGCGCACTTATTGTTCATCATCTTCGTCGCATTTTCTCTCTACGGGTTACGCTTTTCAGGTTCGTTTTCTCACTTTTGCACCGTTTTAAATTAATTTTACTCCGATTACATCACTCTTCGATGCATTATCTTTCATTTGAATCGATTAAAATGTGTTTTCGTTGGGTTTTGGTGCAGTTATTCTCGTGTCTTTAGGCGGCGTTCTATGGCGGCGATTTCTTGCATTTTGTACTCCTCCAATTCCCTCCACTACGTTTTTAAAACCATCCAATAAAAAAATGTACAATACATTCTCTTCAACTAAAATATAAAGTTGTAAACTCGAATCACCATGAGTCAGGAGCAACCTCAGAGACGTCTAACTTGTATGGATTGGACGTCTATATAGACGT
>NW_025903756.1:99924-116300 GCF_018835915.1 Vigna umbellata
AACCCTAAATCCAGAAATTTAAAAAGTCACTTTTTGACTCCGTTTAGACGTCTGATCCCGCCACTCCGACTTCTGAAGCTCTTTAGACGTCTGTTAATTGGGAAACCGACATTTAAACCCTAAATCCAGAAATTTAAAAAGTCACTTTTTGACTCCCTTTAGACGTTTGATCCCGCTACTCCGACTTCCGAAGCACTTTAGACGTCTGTTAATTGGGGAACTGACGTCTAAACCCTAAATCCAGAAATTTAAAAAGTCACTTTTTGACTCCCTTTAGACGTTTGATCCCGCCACTCCGACTTCTAAAGCACTTTAGACGTCTGTTAAATTGGGAACCGATGTCTAAATTTTGGCATTAAAACACCGTGAATGCGAGATAGTCGTTACGCGCACTTATTGTTCATCATCTTCGTCGCATTTTCTCTCTACGGGTTACGCTTTTCAGGTTCGTTTTCTCACTTTTGCACCGTTTTAAATTAATTTTACTCCGATTACATCACTCTTCGATGCATTATCTTTCATTTGAATCGATTAAAATGTGTTTTCGTTGGGTTTTGGTGCAGTTATTCTCGTGTCTTTAGGCGGCGTTCTATGGCGGCGATTTCTTGCATTTTGTACTCCTCCAATTCCCTCCACTACGTTTTTAAAACCATCCAATAAAAAAATGTACAATACATTCTCTTCAACTAAAATATAAAGTTGTAAACTCGAATCACCATGAGTCAGGAGCAACCTCAGAGACGTCTAACTTGTATGGATTGGACGTCTATATAGACGTTGGACCTATATAGGTCAGACGTCTATAGAGACGTCTGACCTATATAGGTCCGACGTCTATAGAGACGTCTAACCTATATAGGTCTGACGTCTATAGAGATGTCTGACCTAAAGGGTCCGACGTCTCATTAACATCACCCATATAGACGTCTGACAGAGATCAGACGTCTAAAGTCCTTTTTGCACTAGTGAACCGTACTCTCTCAACTCAAAGAGACCAAACACCTACAAACCACGAAAACATGATCAGGGTATACCATTAAAACCATTTATCAACCTATAAAAATTTCATTCAAAATTCATCCTTTAATTTATAATTTTTCAATCTCGATGTTAGTATATGAACATCATACCAAACCTCACTGTTCTAGAAGCCAACTACTACCAAATTATTTAATACGTGTGATTCCTGGATTGTTTTGGCTTGGTCATATTAATATAGGGTCACATATAAATCTGTTTGATAATTTGATTAATTATTTTCAGTAACAAAATATTTTCGTCAGTAATGTACGTATGTAATCTCTTTGTAGTCATGTATGTTTCTTATTTTATACTATAAATTTAAGTACTTCCATGCAAGTTTCTGATAACATAAATGTATGGGAAAGCAAGAACTAGTCTCTTGGCTTGTTCCTCGAAACTACTCTAAGCAATGTGCTTCAAGAGTTGACTTCGTTAAATAAATTACTAAAGAAATTTGAAACCTTCAAAGTCATTTTAAATTTTACATATATGTATATAATTGCACATTGATCTTTCTTTTAGCTTTATATGTTAATGAAACAGTTTAGTTAAGTTTATTTTAGTACCATGTCTATTAATAATTTTTGTTATATTGATGGTTAAAAATAAATTTTTTCTATTGTTTGAATTTATTGTTGATGGGATGTTATGATTATTATATTCATATTTTTATTTCTAATTCATCAATCAATTGTTTTTTAATTTCTTTCAATTCGTTAATTCTAAAAAATGAGTTAACTCATTGAAATAGAAGAAATTAACAAAAAGGAAAATTGATGGATGAGTTAAAAATAAAAATAAATAAAAAATAATAGTTATATCAAGTTATTAATGATAAATTTAAACAATATATTTTTTTAATCATCGATATAACAAATTTTTTTAATAGGGATTAAATTAAAAATATATAAATTTATCTTTTTCTTCTTTTTTATCACAAATGCAATCGGTTCAAGGAGTTTTAACATGCATCAAATATGAAACATAAGTTATTCCATGTGAGCTTTTAATATCTAATTACTATTCCAACTATTGGGTTGAATGTTTGGTTGAATTTTCCCACTGTATAATTTGATAATATCAGAAGACATTTCCGAACTTAACTACACTAATAAAAAATTGCATTTTTAACTCGTATATTATGCCTCGGTTTTTTCGAAACCGAAGCGTTTCAGACGCGGTGGCAGGATTGTAATTTTCAAATCATTATATGCTTCGATTGTTAAATAACCGGTGTCTAAAAGGCATACTGACTCGGTTGACAGAATGGACCGAGGTATATACCTCAGGTGAAAAAGTTACTGCCTCGGTTACCAGATGGACCGAGGCATATAAGGCTTGGGCTTGGACTGAAGCACGAGAAAACCTAGCAGCTCTCTCTTCTTCCTTTTATTTTTCTCGCTTCTCTCTCGTTCCCTAGAAGCTCTCTCATTTTCCTTTTATTTTTCTCGTTCCCTAGAAGCTTCTCTCTCGTTCCAATCTCGCTTCTCTCTCGTTCCAATCTCGCTTCTGCTGTTGTAAGTGTCGCTGCCGCTGCCCCGCCGCTACCCCGCCACTGCCTCGCCACTGCTGGAGTGCAGCTTCCACCTCACCTGCCATTGCGTCTCTGGAGTGAAGAGCAAGCGGCCCCACCGCTGCCCCGTCGCTACAAGGAGCCACCACCACCTCGTCTGTGCAAGCGGCCCCGTCTCTGGAGTGAAGAGCAAGCGGCCCCGTCTCTGGAGTGAAGAGCAAGCGGCCCCGTCTCTGGAGTGAAGCGGTGGCTGTTGGCGGTGGCTGTTGGCGGTTGCTGTTGGCGGTGGCTGTTGGCGGTGGCTTTTGGCGGTGAAAAATCTCAGATCTACAGATCTGAAGGCCCGGCTCACCCGCAACAGAGATCCCCAACGTCCCAACCGACTCTCGTTCCAATCTCATATCTACAGATCTGATGCCTCTTCGTGGATTCGCGTCTGGGGAAGTGTCGTTCGCAACCTCACGTTGGAGCCGAGGCCAGTCGTCGGACCGCCGTTGCTCAACAAAGTCGCCGTTGTTGGCTCCATTTTACACAGGTGAAGAAGGAGCAGAGCACGGGCTTAAGGATCTTTTTCTTTTTTGTGTTTTTTTTTTGTGTTGTATGATTCTGTTATATTTATGAAAGAATCTGAATATGATTTTAGCCTCTCTGGATATTTTCCTCTCTGGTTGTTAGATTTTGCTCTCTTTTTCTGGTTGTGGTTTCATAGAGTTTGAGATTGAAAGATGCAACAGAGAAAATGATAATAAGTTAATGTGATGGAAGGTGATCTAATGGAAGGTCATCGGTTAATGGAAGGCAACTTCCTGGAACAATGGAAAATCGAAAATCACTATATTGCCTCGGTTCATGTCTCAAACGAGGCAGTAGAATCCAAGATATTGACTCGGTTCAGTAGAAACCGAGGTAAAATCCTATCGTTTTTCGATTCGGATCACAACCGAGGCAAAAAGAGGTAAACTTTTTACCTCGTCTGTATATGCCTCGGTTACCGAACCGGTGTCTATAATTGAAAATAACCGAGGCTATATCCCTTTAGTGTAGTAGTGCTAGTTAATTTGAAAACAATAATTTTGTTATTTCTCATAGTTAATTTCAAAATATTTGATCTTTAATCTAAAATATAGTCATATAGATGTTAAGACAAGATTATCTAGAACCATTTATTTTAAAGTTTAACAAAAGCATTTAACAAAATAGTGTCTATCAAAATGATCGTCTTTGATACGTGCTAAATGATATTTATCTCTAGATAATATCTTAAATACAAACAATATAGACTACTCTAAATGACTTGATAAATAGACTAGCATAAACGCTATAGTACACAGACCATGCCAAACGATATAATGAACGTCTAACATTTTAAATCCAAATGTAGGAGTATTACTCTTTTGTTTATCATGTTTTTCTCTTTATTTGTGCAGAACCATAAAGGACAAATGTTTTATTCAAATGTTTTGTGGTGATTCAAAAGAATGTTGAGAGAGAGATGGGAGAAATAATCAAATTACATGTAATGAAAAATGAGTTGTGTTGTGAGAAGGATATAGAAATTTTGGGAGGATTGTTTTGTGAGGGAATTGAATTATACATTTGGTTTTTCTCTTCAGCTTAGTGGTGTTTTGAATTCTTAAAAAATCATATTTATTCTATTTAAACCCATTGCATTTTATGAAAAAACCTGTTGATTTGATCAAATGTGTGAATTGTGTAAATTATATACACTTGTGTGTAGAGTGGAACACTAATTCTTGTGAGCTATTTTAAATTCAATAGTTTGGTTTTTGTCTCTTATACTATTATGGGGATTGAAGTGATAAAACTAACACTACAAGTGTAATTCTATCTTGAGGTTTAGAGGTACAAGTGTAATTCTCTTTTGTTGTATAATAATAATTGAGAACTAATTTTCTCTTAAGTTATTCTGATAGGTTGACCTGTGAGTTTTCCTAAATTCTATAATTTAAAGCTTTCATGAGGACATGAAAATGTTTAAGTTTGGGTATTTTTATAATTGACATTATCATTTTTTGTTTTTTTTCATCTCTTATTGGTATTTTTATTACTACTTTTTAGATAATTAAGGTTTTTATTCAATAAATTGGGAAATAGAAATATTTGGTTCTTATTTGTGAAAATATTGTGTAGATAAATGGAAATTATAGAAGATTAATATATGAACAAAATCAGTTATCACTAGATTGAGTTACTTCAATTACAAAAATCGAATAAATGGAAATCACTAAAGATTAAATAATATTTCAACAAAATCAGTTGTCAAATGATTTAGGTACTTCAATTACAAAAAATCAAGTGCAAAATTTAGGCGCAATCAAATTCGAGATAACTCACTCATATCTCACAAATAGGAGGCTTGACAGAGTTAAAGAGACACACCCTTGAAGCATAGGAAACTAACTCTAAAAGAGATACAACATGGGCTCATTCTGGAGGCTGGAGGCATTGTTCATTATTCTTTTCTAGTGTTCAGAATATATAGGAATTAATAACTCCATTATTCGAGGGTTGGACGTAATATATCTTCAATCTTTGTGATTTCTACTATTCAATATATTTCTTTTCCATTAATTTTGGATTCTATTCTCGATCTTAACTGAATGAATTGATTAATTACATATCTTTGGGTATCTGATTATTGGACACGTTGTCGGAACCTAGATTAGAACTAAACAATTAATTTATCAAGTATCTAGACATAAAGTTCATCGTTAGTCATTGATAATATTGTAATGTTGAACTTACAAAAAAAAGTGCTTAGACATTGGGTTTTTATTATTAAAGTTTAAACTTGTCCCTAAGACATTACAACTTCTTACATGTGGTGTGAATGCTAGAGTAGGAATTGAAAATATATTATTTAGTGTTTTTCGTATTGAGCGGGATCATGAAACCCAAACCTAGTGAGTCTTTACCATATATATCATTGAATCAATTTAATTTTTTTTTCTAATATTTTAGAATTATTTTATAAAAAAATCTAATATTTTTCATACTTCAAAGTTTTCTTAGCCTTAATTAGTGAATAAATATAATGTTCCTGAACAACACAAGTCTATATGAGAAACAATATTTAAACTTATCCACTTTATTAGTTGTATGATTTGTTACACTTGTCAATTTTGTAACAATCGGTGAAAAAAATATAATGCTTGTTTAGTTGATCGATGTTTTTCAATGAAAATGTGGTTTGTATGATGAGACATTTAGTCTAGAAGCCAAGACAATTACAATATACGTTTTGTTAGTATTGGCAACTAGCAATTGTTGGAAGTTATGGATATGGATGTCAAAAATGCACTTTTTCATGGTGACTTAGATCGAGAAATATATATATATATATATATATATAGCAACCCAAAAGGTTTAAAAGTAACATTCACCTAAGTTACGTGTGTAAGTTGAAGAAAACATTACACGGATTAAAGCACACACCTAGAACATTGTTTGAAAAAATGACTACATTTTAGTGTAAAGGGGGATATGTAGTCGTACTAGCATATTCAAGCTTGTTTACAAAAGAATAAGGTGGTAAGTTAGTTATACTAGTAGTTTATGTTGATATAATCTCACTAGCATAAGAGATGATGTAGAAGAAACTCACCAGACAAGATGCAATATGACTATGTGTTCTCAAATGAAGGAGATTGAAGAGTTAAAAAACTTTCTAAGACTTGAAATTGATAGAACTAATAACGAGATTTCTTTTTTGTCAATAAAAAGAATGCTCAAGATTTATTAGAGAAATGTGGTTTGCTGGATTGTAAACCAATCTCAACTCCAATTGAAAACAATGCTAAATTGTGCTCAATTGAAGAAAACAATTTGCAAGATTCCATCATGTATAGGAAGCTAATGGGTTGCGTAATTTATCTTACACTAAATCGACCAGATATATCATATGCAGTAGGTGTCATAAGTTTCATCATTTTTAAAATCCTAAAAAGATGCATTTGGAAGCTATGCATTGAGTTTTGAGATATGTGAAAGATATCATTAATCATGGAATATTATTCAAGAAAAATTTTAATAGTGAAGTGATATGATATTGCATTGCTGATTATGTTGGTGATCATGACACTCGTCGTTTCGATGTCTGGTTATGTTTTGATTGGGATTAGGAATTGTGTCTTGGTGGAGCAAGATACAACTAACAGTTTCTTTGTCTATTACAAAGGCAGAGTATAGAACAACAACTACAGTAGCTTAGTAATGTCCCATGTTAATGCAGTTGTTAAAGATTATAGTTTGAAAATCATTTACTGCAAGACTATGGTTCTCTAGTCTGATTTTGATATGATTTTTAGATTGTGTAATTTATAATATAATTATAATTGGACATTTGTGTTATGGTTTTATGTTTCAAAAAGGCTAAAATACACTTTTGATGGTATATTGAATATGATAATAATAGAAGTTACATATTACACTATCTTATAATATAGTATTTAACCGGGGTTATCTTAATGCTTTCACAAGAAATGGGGTAGATAATATATTATGTTCATTTTATTAAACATATGAGTAAGTTATTTATAAATGTAAGGTGCTTGATAAATGTTGAATTGGTTTTTGAGTTAGCTTTTAATATTAGATTCGTTATATATAACCAGTGAAAACACATGCATTTATGTTTCTTTTATGATGATAAAATTATTATTATTATTATAATTATAAAATTTGTTAAATATATTATCTTTATTTTATATTTATCTTTTATTTTTAGTTAGTTTGTTATTATTTCTTATTTGTACTCTGGGTTTGATTCATATTTCTTCTATTATAAATAAAGAATCTTACAGTAGTGCAAAACACGGAAAAGAACGCGGGTAATACGTCTCGGTTTCCAGAAAACCAAAGTTTATGTAAAGGCGGTGGCATTTTTGCAATTTAAATGAACTTATAGGCCTCGGTTCAAGGAATCGAGGCATAAAAGCCAAATTACCTCGGTTAATGGTCAAACCGAGGCGTAATACTTTCTGAAATTGACCTACAACATCAGTTCAATTAGACCTGAGGTAGTAGAGCGAAGTTCGAAAGCGGTTTCCAGCACACTCGAGCAGTAGAGTGAGTATAGGCATTGAGTTTAGTAAAGAACCAAGGCAGTATCGGTTTTTTATCTTCACCCCACGAAGGAAATTACCCTAATCTGCATTGTTCTCTTCTTCTTCCTCTACTTCTGCAGACTCCTCCGCTGCATCCAACCTCTCCTTCATCGCCGCCGCTCCGTTATCGCCGCAGCTACAGGGTCACCGCTTCGTTGTCGCCGGGAGCCACCACCACCTCGTCGTGTGCCCTTTCTTAGATCTACATTGTTTCAACTGTTATCCCCTTTCTCCCTTTTTTTTTGGTTTGTCAGATCATCTGGTGCTACGGTAGGACCGTTTGGCTCTGCTTCGGAGGTCGAGGACGACAGCGTCGACGAGAACGTGCTGTTGTTGCCCCTTGGCGATTTTCAAAGACTGACTAGCGTGTGGTTGGGTGAAGAGATTGATTCAGGAGCAGCATGGTGTGGTGACCAAGTTTTCGATCTGTTGCATTTCCATTTCATTTTCATTTTCGTCCCTTGCATCTCGCGGAAGCCTATTCCTCCGTTTCTGCCCCCAAAGCCCATAGCCACATCCTCGTCTTAACCCGTCCCACCCCCAAACTCGTCACGCCTCCCACCACGCAACCCCAACCCCACCACCAATTTCCACCTAATCCGATCCATCAAACCCAGGACCAGTCGGAACCACCACCGGACACGATCTCGCTCCGCCCCCTCGGTCGAACTGGCACCGCTTCCTCACTCTTATCTCTCTATCATCAACCACGACAACAAGGACATGCCCTCTCTGCCGCCCAAGTCCGACAAGTTCGTTCCGCCGCACCTCCGGCCCGGGTTCGTGCCCCGGGAGGAGACTCACATGGGCCGGGTTCGTTCTTTTTTTATCAATTGTTTTGGGTTTGATCGTTGTCGTTTTGTGGTTGTAGGCATCACCAACACCATTGACAATATTGTTCAATTTTTTTTACTTGGATTGTGTATAAATGATTGGTTATTACGTGCTTTGCTGGATTAGAATTTTCCTTGGCCTTTTCAGAGTTTTGATGAAGGTGATTAGAAGAAAATGAAAGCATATTCTCCTTAAATTAAAGATTATATGTGTTAGATCTAGAAGATGTTGAGCTTGCCGAAAAGTATCAATCCAATCTACTGGTCGATGGAGTGTGGTTGTCCAATTGGGTAATACAAGATGGCAGCCCATCACTATATGGAGTGGTTCATGAAAGGCTCCTTGCTATGTACATTTGTGCTTGGTCATGGAATTGAGGCAGAGAGACAGTTGTGGGAGATGAAGCTTGTTGGTAAGGAAGCTGATGGAGATCTTTATGACATTGTTCTTGCCATTTGTGCTTCACATAGTAAGGTTGCTGACAAGGTTGGACCTTGCGAGCTCGCCGCAAAAGAAGAAAAGTCTATCATGGTTGTTATTTCATTAGATCCGAAATAAAATTTATGGGATCCATTCAGTTGGCCACCGTAGGGTTACACTGAATTACATAGATAACAATCTTCCCAAACTGATGATGACATTTTCTACATATACAGAGAATAATTTTCGTGATGAGTCGTGATAGTCTAGGAGGATGTCTTTTGCATCTTGGTGAGTTGTCTGATGTCTTGATTGAAAAGATTATCTCTTGTTTCTTTTGTTTGAAGAAGTTGGCAACAGAGACTGACATGAAAATGCTTGAGTTGGGATTATATCCAGAGTACTTGGATAGGGTTGTTGTATTATAATGTTTGAGGAAAAGGATCCAGCAATATAGACTTTTTGCCTCGGTCTAGACTTTTTGCCTCGCTTGTATATGTCTCGATTCTAGAATCGTTGTCTAGGGGCGAAAACAACCGCTGTCGTTTCTCTTGACTGCACTAGCGTTATGTGTATCTTCAACACAAGAGAGATTAACCTTATATATAATTTTTCACTATCTTCAACTGTTGTCGTTTTTCACTATATAATTTATTTTAAATTATTTTTATTTATTTTGTAGGTAGTTTTATAATTAAAAAATTATGAAGTTAAAAAAACAATCAAATAAAAAATGACTGAATTTAAAAAATAATTATTTAAAAGATATATTAATAAGATGATTATTTTAATTTTAAAACTTTTATTTAAATATTAAAATTGGTAAACACTAGAAAGTATATATATAAATGTTAGCGACAAGGGAATTACCGAGGGCTTTTTGACCGTCGATAAGCCGTCTGTAAATGTCTTCTACCGACGGTTTTGGGCTGTTTCCGAGGGCTTGTGGCCTTCGGTAATGCCCTTCTTTTTTGATGAGTAAGACCCATGAATAATTAAGTATAAAATAGTATTGAGATTTTGGTGTTTTGTTTTAGTATGTATTGGTTATGACAATTGTTATGTTATTTTCTTCATTTCATTTTTAATAAGTGCAACATCTTTAGTATGTTTATTGGATTGTGATATGTGTGTAGTATTACCAATGTGATGTGTTGGCTTGTCGACAAAGGGGTGATCTAGGATTGAATGGATGTAAGTTCATTTCCTAGGGAGAAAAATTTAAGAGAACCTTTGATTTTTAATTGTATTGTTGGCCTAGGGGCAAAAGGGTCTTATACCTTTATTAATTGATGCAAAAATTAAGTTAAGGGGTGTAGAAAGTAAAAGCATGCAAATTAAATAAAATAAAATAAAAAGATCGAGGTGTGAACGTGGAAGAGAGGAAAAATAGAGATTTAGATAGATTTGGATTTAAATGTCTATTACTTTAAGTGAGGGAATATTAGAGATAGCGTTTCGGTGATTTATAAAATTTAAGATAGAGGGAGAGGGGTGACATTTGCTTAGAAACCCTACATCAAAGAAGAGAAACGGAGAGAGAGAGAGAGAGGAGAGAGACGTTTTCTGGTAGAGAGACAAAGGAGATGTAGAAAACCTTAGTGCAAAAAAAGATTTATGATGTTTTGAGGTTGTAGATAAAGCCTTAATATTGGCCAAGGTATGGGGAAATTTACCATTGTTTGCTTGTTGTTGTATGTTATATATTCTTGATTATCTTGATGGGTAATCATTGTTTTGATACATGTGTACATGATTATGATTATTTATTATGCTATTGTTGGGTAAGGGTATATGCATGTATAGTGAACGTTTCTGCATGATAATAGGGTTTATATCATGTTTTTGTTGGGTTTTCTCTATGAAAATATGTATCTTTGTGTTGTATTTTCCCATGATAATATGTATTGATGCTAAAGGATGACAAAAGTATGTTGTTTGGGGGTTTACCATACAAAAAATATGTTTTAAAGAGTGGTATGATGGTTATATGCAGTATGTTGGGTTTGTTTGGGTTGCAATCTACATAATGATGGGTTTTGCATGATTTAAGTGATGTAATGTATCTATTAGGGTCTATTCATAAGGGTATGTGATCCTTGAAGCACGTATTATGTGTTAAGTATGTTTCCTCATAGTTTAGGGATGATGTTTTGGTGTTTGAATACTTGAGCAAATGATGTTGCAGATGTTGTTGAGGCATGATATATTTGAGAGGTGACGGAGGGACAAACTTGGTATTTTCTTTTAAATTTATTGTGTTTAAATTTTTTAGACAATGTAATTGGAGTTCTTTATTTCCTTGGTTATTTTCATTATTTTTGAATAATGTAATTGGATAAGACTTTTGAAACTAATATGTTTTGAATAAATTATACACGTTTCCGTATTAAGGTTTTTGAAAAATATGTTTTCGCGCTATGATAAAAGTTTGAAATTATCAATTCTTGTAACAACTAGTGACACCCTAAATTTGGGGCATTACAAGATGGACATGGCTAAAGTTCTTAACCTATAACGATTATGTTTTTGAAGCCTTCCGTAAACTCTACAAGAAGACTGAAAATGAAAAACATTGTAAAACAGTTTTAATCAAAAGTGATCATTGGAGGGGAATTTGAAAATGATCTTTTTCAAAATAATTGTGAAAATTCTTGCATAAACCACAATTTCTCTACTCCAACCAAGTACACCACATCAAAATGGTGTCGTTAAGAGGAAAAATTGTTCTTTACAAGAAATGACCAGAATACTATTAAATGATTTTAATACCCTCAAACACTTATGGGCTGAAGTTGTAAATATTGTCGGTTATCTTCAAAATAGAATTTATTTAAGGCCTATTTTAGGTAAAACTCCATATGAATTGTAGAAGAACAGGAAACCCAACATTTCATACTTTCGTTTATTTGGATGTCAATGCTTTATCCTGAATATCAAAGATAGTTTAGGGAAGTTTGATTCTAAAAGTGATAAAGGTATCATGTTTGACTATTCTGAAACCTCTAGAGCGTTTAAAGTTTATAACTCTAGAACTCTTAAGGTGGAAAAGGCCATCCATGTTAAGTTTAATGATTATGAGCCAAAAAAACATAATGTCAAAACTAGAGTTGTCAAAACGGGTAACCCGGCTCGACTTGGTCCGGCTCACCACAGGTTGGTCACTTAGCGAGCCAACCCAACCCGGCTCACTTATTAGCGAGCTAAAAAAATTTGAACCCGGCCGACCCACCACGGATTGGCTCATTAGCACATTTAATTATAAGTTTTTTTTAAAATAAAAAATTACAATTCTTTTTAATTCAAATATAAATAAATGTTACACTAAAATGATGTTAAACTCAAAAGACACCTCAAAATAAATAAAAAAGTACCATACAAATCCAAAAACATGTACAAAAGACGAACAAATAAGTTTTTAATATTGATAAGTTTTGTTTCACTTTTTCATTTATAATATTAGAGTCTTGAATAGATAAATTTATGATAGTTTTCTCTCTTGAAACATCTTTTTCTTTATCACCATCTACAATATAATAAAAAAAGTTAGCTAATAATATTGAAACAAAATAATAAATAATTCAATTAAATTAGGTGGATTGGCGAGCCAACTCGGCTAACCACGGGTTTAACCCGGTGGTGAGCCAACCCGGCTCACCACGGGTTCAACTCGATGGTGAGCCGGGTTCTAAGTGAGCCGGGTTGAAAACTAGCCCGCATAAAAAAATTACAATTTTTTCAAACCCAACCCGGCTCAAACCCGTGGTGAGCCAGGTTGGCTCGCGGATTACAACCCATTTTGACAGCACTAGTCAAAGCTAGATGAATCTTTTGCAGATATTAAGTTAAATGACATTACGTCAACTTTGCCAAATGAGTCAACTAAACCAAATGCATCTAGACAAGTAAACTACACTCATGATGAGAAATGAGAGTCATGTGGATCACATCGTCTAGCCATCAAGAATCATTCTCTTGGGAAGATCATTGGAGATTTAAAAGGATATATAAAGACAACAACTTTTTACAAACAAATACCAATTACTCTAATTTCTCAAATAGAGTCGTTTAACATCAACAAAGCGTTGTAAAATAACACATGGATAAAAGGCATGCAAGAAAAACTAGAATTAGTTTAAGAAGAATGACATTTGTAAGCTTGTTGAGCTACCCAAAGGAAAGCACGTCATCGAAGTTAAGTAGGTCTTCAGAAAAAAAAAACTAATGAAGATGGTAAAGTTCTGAGGAACAAAGTCAGGCTTGTAGCCAAAGGCTATTATCAACAAATAGGTATCGACTATACCGAAACTTATGCACCTGTAGCTAGGCTAGAAGCTACTTGCATCTTACTCTCATTTGTTGCGTTTAGTAAAATCAAACTGTATCAAATGCATGTTAAGAGTGCATTTTAAAATGGTGAAATAAAAGAAGAAGTTTATATGGAACAACCTCCCGATTTTGAGTGTTCTACCAATACAAGAGTCAAATGTTATATACATACATCAGATGAAGTATGTAATAAAGTTGTTAAAGAAGTTCAAGTTAGACAACGCAAAGGAAATGAAGACTCTAATGCATCCAACAACTAGCATGGGACTAGACAAGAGTTTTGCCAAAGTTGATAACACCGTCTATCAACAGATGATAGTTCACTTCTGTATCTCACAGAGTATTGGCTGAATATAAAATTTAACGTCTGCCTGTGTGCTAGATTTGAATCAGATCCTTGGGAAACCCATCTTATTATAGTTAAATGCATTTCTCGTTACCTCATTCGAACTACTAATCTTAGTTTGTGTTTCAAAGGATGAAAAACTTTTAGGTTGCAAGGATATTGTGATGCATATTATGTAGGAGATAGGATTGAGAGAAAAAGCACAAGTGGAGGATGCCACTTAATTGAAAGAAATATTTTCTCCTAGACGAGCAAGAAGCAAGGAACAATCGCCCTCTCAATAGTTGAAGCAAAATACATCTCAGCTGCAAGTCGTTGCTCTCAAATCCTATCGATCAAAAATCAGTTGGAAGACTTGATGTCTACGAGAGTAAAATCCCTATATTATGTGATAGTAGTGCTACTATTAGTTTATCAAAAAATCTTATTTTGCATTCTCGTTTTCTCGTGCTAAACATATTGAAATTAAAGATCATTTTATACGAGATCATGTCTAAAATGATATCGTTGATTTAAAAAAATATGTAAATGTCAACACTCAATTTCCTCCGGGTAAGTCAATAATATTTTTAAAATAAACTAATAAAAAATAAAAGAATAATAATTAATGGTGGGAAAAGAAACAAAGGAAGAAAAAAATAAAATAAAATTCCTTAAAAATATATAATTTTCAAACTTTAATTTAGCCCAAGAGTCCAAGAGTTTGATACATATCTTCACCCCTTCTTTATTCTTCATACCCCTCATAAGAGACGTTACTAGAAAATATTTTTGAAATATTAGTTTCTAGATAAAAGTATGTTTTTAATATGGTAATAATTTAAATCAATATTACGCTAATAATTATAAACAATATTTATGATGATAATTAAAAATAATATCTTGGTATTATACTATAAATTGTTGCTTCAGTTTCTTCTTAAAAGAGAAATATATGATCCTAAAAATTGAAAAAATTTCTGACAATAATTATAATCAATGATATTATTTGATTTGATTATTTTTTTTAAATATATTACAACCAAGACCATTTCTTTTCCTATTTTGTTCATTGTCAATTAATTCACAATTAAACCAAGATTATCATAATATTACAATATGTGTATATAAATACACATCCTATCATAGAAAACAAAAAGAGATACAAAGAGTTACACAAAAATAATAAGGACACGTAAAGAGGGGAGGAAAGTATAGAAGGGATTAAGTTCTCACATAAAAGGGGTTTTGCTAACAACAATTACTAAGGAAGAAATTGTTGAAGTACCAAAAAAGTTTAGGTAATGGTAAAGCTTTAGAGGTATGTCACTTCCACCTTTTTTCTTTTGATTTGGGCATTATATTATGTTTTCATATTGTATGCGTTCTATTTCTACACTTAACTTTGACATTGTCTTCTCCGGGCATTATTTTTACTATTCACAAATATCTTATTTTAAATCATAAAAAAGAAGGTTTTTCCTAATTTACCTTTTGTATTGGTTAGATCCCTCGCATCACATGATATCTATTCACATTACAAGTTTTTCACTCTTGTAATTGTAATCTGAAATTAATTTTTAGTGGAAAAGTTAATCACTCTTTTATAGTGATTAACGACTGGACATATAATCTTTTGATTTGAACCAGGATAAAATTTTGTGTGTGCTTTTATCTATCTCTGCATCTTTTATTCATAAATTGTTTGATGAAAGTTCTAAAAGAAAACCAAAATTTTAAAAGAACCAATTCACCCCTTCCCTCTTGGTTATTTTCTGTTAAAAGGGTCTCTAAAATTCACCCCTTACCTGATGAAATATGTGGGTCTGTTTCTTCATCCAAAAAAATTACATCCTTTATAACCTATTTAAAGTTTTAAAAATTAAAAAATATTTCAAATTTCTTGAACAATTTAGGATGACATAATGTTATTTAAGAGATAGTAGTTCATCAATAAAATATTTTTTTTGGGTATGAAAAAGAAAGAAATGTTTTTGGGAGAAAACATGAAAATTGAAAAAGGGAAAAGAGGTGAACAAAGAGAAATCAAACATATATTGGATGCAATATTATTCATAGACCCTTGTTCTAAATAACCATGACATCATTTTCAAGCCTTTATTATCCATTTTTTATATATGACATAAGTTTAATAAAATCCACATAGGTCAAGGTTTGATGGTAATATTTCAAAAGTTGTAATTTAGAGGAAAATGTTTTGACATGTAAACAAGTTAGTCCAAACAAAAAAAGAAAACTTAAAAAGAATATTAAAAAATGTGTTTGAGGCAATTTCTTTTATGGATCGCGATATTCTAACAACGCCAATTTGACAAAAATTTGACAACGCCATGTGTCAAGTTTTAATTGGTCGAATTTGAATTTTTTTTTAATTTAAAATCTGATTTGGAATGGGTTGAAGTTTGGATTACGAAAATAACCTCTTAGTTTTAGAACTCTATCTTCTCTCCTTATCAATGTCTTCTCTCTCCATTTTAGGGATTTGAATTTCATTTCAACTTCTCTCTTCATAGCAGTGTTCTCCCTCCTCCATTTTTAGGGTTTTGTTTTGTTTTGAACATCTCTCTCCTGCTTCCCTGTCAGCATTGTTTTCCTTTGAATATCTGTGGACATTGGGTTTGTTTCTTTGAGTTGTAGATTACGCTTGTCTCATTCGGTGTGGATTTGTCTCGTTCGGTGTCTCTGTGGACATTGAGTTTCTTTCTTTGAGTTAGAGATTACCCTTGTCTCGTTCGGTGTCGATTTGGTGGAAGTTGTTACCTCTTTTGTGCAATGGGTTCGTCCG
>NW_025903759.1:10901-27905 GCF_018835915.1 Vigna umbellata
ATATATATATATATATATATATATATATATGTAAAATTGGCAATTGAGGTTTAGAGCACAACAGATTGGTTTAGGTAACTTAAATAAATTAATTAAAATTAGTGGAGAGCCTTTCTTTGTTGGTAGGATAGAGGGAACTTAAAAACCTGAGTTGGCGCATCCCTGATCATAGAGCAGCCCTGGCCTGGTCCAGTCAGTTGTGACTAGTCATATGTGCTAGCGCCGAAGGTGAGTCTGATGCGTTCAGACATCTGAACCCTCTCCGGTGACCAATTGGGTAGCGATGTGAAGTAGAGAACAAATATTTTGTGGTAATGAAAAGTTTAGCAAGCAGTTTCATAATTAAAGGAACATTGTAAGTTATTTAGAGATAATACATATGATATTATATTATATGATATTATATTATATTATTAATGTATAGATTTTATATATATATATATATATATATAAATCTTAGTTTAATATTATAAATATAAATATTTACAGTAACGTAATATATATATATAATATAGATAGGAAACGTTATATATATAATGTATTATAACTAACGTAATATATATAATATATATAAGTAACGTAATATATATGTTGATATATATATGTGTATTATGTTTTTATGAATCTATCAAAAGAATAAGATGTAAGCTGTTTTCTTTTTTTTTATTTATTTATTATTTCATCCAGTATATTAAATTTGCAGTGATAAAGTTGTTTTAGTTTTCAGAGATTATGCTATTATTATTTTTACATATAATTTATACTTTTTATCTTACTGTTTGGTAATAACATGACAATATCGTTTATCAGAGATGATTGAAATTGGTTGAGGAACATGTTCTGTTATATATGATTTGATATTTAAGGCTTAAATATGTGGTTTGATTATACTTCAAAGGTGTGTGAATTGGGGAAAGACTGAAAACAGGATTTCATGGTTGCTTATGATAGTTTCAAATGTAGAATCTCTTGGTGAGATTCTTAGTGTTTTAAAATGAAAAGTAGGGGCTTAGCCTTGGGAGTCATTCTGACGCTCCAATGGTCAATCATACTCACTTAGAGAGGTTGAATCATGTGGTGAGGAGTAGCAGGAGGTCCTTAGTCTTGGGGGCTCCCAGTATGCCTCAAGGCGCGGAACGGACTAACCTCGTGAGTGTGGCAGGGTGGGGAACCCAAGTATCATAAGTCACCACGGTTGCAAGACTCGCCATAGCCCGACTATCATTTTAAAGTCCGGACGAGTCAAGTCTAGAAATTAACATGCTTAGGTCGTATTTCTGAATTTAATTGGTGAGTTATTTCTTTATGTATATGCTTAAATTGAGTTGCATAATCTTATATAATTAGCTCACCCTTGCTTGTTTGTGTTTGTGTTTGTTGCATGCTTTTTCTTTTGCAATGATCATCCACTTGGATGTGAGCAGAGGAGAATGAGGCCTCAGTGGAGAATGAGGCCTCAGTGGAGAATGTCCTGGAGGGGAATGAGGAAGCAACTTCTTAGTCTCTTTAGAAATTCCATAACTTTCCTTGTATCTGAACAATTCTAGTTCTTGTATTTTGAAGTTCTTTAGTATTTTACGTTTTAAAATTTCTTTTACATTCCGGATTACTGTAATCCTTAAATTTTAATTTCTTAGAACCTTATTTGCTATTTTATTATTCTAACTGTTTTCTATTATCATCTATGTTGACGTCTTAATTTTTATACCTGCATGAAGTATAATATTGGGATGTCACAGTGCTAAAACTTAATTGTTATGAATTTAAAATGACATTGAAGATTACACACAAACAAGAAATAAAATAATATTATATTTTAAGTTGTCAGTTTTCCATTATTTCATAATTTTCAATTTTTATTTTTCTTAAATTTATATATAAAATTATTTTTATTATATTCAATATAATAAAAACTAATCTTAATAGTAATATTTTTGTTTAATAGTATAAAATTGTTAGATAAAACATTATAAAATTAATAAAATTTTACCATAATAATTATAGTAATATAATATATACAACGTCAACTAAGAACTACACGATCTTTTCAAAAAGGAAATAACTCTTACACAAAAACACTAAAGAAAGTTACAAAACTACTCCATCGCATCCTGATCTTCCATTAAAGGCATATCATCACCTATCTAAAGTAATCATCGCAAAAACACAACAAAACACAAAAGAGTAAAAAGATAAGTTAATGTACAAAAGATTTGGCCTAATTTAATCAAAATATACCAATTTATAAACTAAATACGTATAACACAAAAGTCATATATTTACAGTTAACACTAGACTCAATTATCCGGATACATATTGTTGATATAGGGCTTTAATGTACGCGTACACTTGTAGTGGTATTTATGCTCAATAGAGTCATAAACAAAAGAAAGTATCACCCTATCACTTATAAGGTTAGTCCCCTTCGTGCCTAGGACTAGCATTCCAATGGTTAGAACTTCCTATGACTCTCACCACATAACTCATTATATTTTATTTGAGTGTGAATGGTTATTAGAGTTTAGGATACCACTTTTCTCCATATCTCAATGTCTACATTAACAAAACCACAACCAATCCTCCTCGGATTGGTACCAACCATTCTTAGATAAACATTATAAACCAACCATCATATTACCATTTACAAAATCACACATTAAACAAACCAGAAGAGAAATATAAAAATAGAGTTAGACTTTGTTAATTTCGTTCATGAAGAATATATATTCAATCAACGAGTAGTGCCTAAAAGCACACTCGTTCAACAACCAAATTGGTCACCCAATGGGATTATCACTAATACTCACAAACTTAAATTTTCACAAAAATCGTCCAACGAGACTTGTCTCGTCCAACAACTATCAAGTTAGTGAGTTATTTGGTTTTGCCTAGTAAGTATATTCTGATCTAACGACTACCAAATCAATAGCCACTCTAACTTTGACTTTGCCTAACAAGTATAGTCTTACCCAACGAGACAGAACATAATTATATAAATATGTAAGTCTCAACTTTACAAGTTTAGCCTAACAATCAATACATATATCCAATTCAAATTACACCATATTCAATAATTCAAACAACAATTTATTAAATGTTTATACTATATTTTTATTAAAGTTTATATTTTTATGAAATATTTCTAATTTAAGATTAGAGTTGGTTTAAAATTAGAATAAAAATTTTATAAGTGAAAACTAATACTATGAGTTAAAAATTTTATGAAATTAAAAGTAACATAAATTATTTAATATTTTATGTGATTTTAAGGTTAATTAACAATTAAATAATTTAATCTAAAAATCAGTAAAATATTTATGTAAAAATTTAATTTAACTTCAATTTAAAAACTGACAAATTGTTTAATTTTTAAATAAATTAAGATTTAAATTAAAAATAATAATAATATAAAAATCAAATTAAATATTTTGACACGGATTATTGACGGTGACTAGTCACGTATAGTAACTTGACATGGACACATTTTTTCTTAAATTAATAAGTTAAAAAAACCACATAGTACATACATTGTTTATTATCTCTTAATTATATGCAACGTTAGTAAAAAAGACTATATTAAATAAAATTGACAAAAATTAAGACTTTTTGAAAAATATATTAGGACTGAGTTAACAAAATCGATAAAAAATAGAAATTAAATTAATATTTAATATATATATATATATATATATATATATATATATAGGTATCGTGGTATCGCAATGGAGAAACACAACATGGGATGAATGGGGGTAACAACCTTCTATATTTCCCGTAAATGAGTTAGTCAATTGATACATGAATATACAAAGGCTGTGTAGCTAACCCAAATGTGCTACATAACCTTCTGCTAAATTACTCTAAAACTTAAATGCTTTACTCAATTCCATCTCTTCGAATTTTTCACACCTTTAGACTTCTGTTTTGCGGCCTGAAACGCCTGCATTTTTTGCTTCTTCCGTGCTTCTTTCTCAGCCTGTTATTGCAAAAAACATATATGAATTTATAACTACTGGTAGTAATCGCCTCATCTCATGGATTTAAGTGTTTACAAACTAACAAAAGTTCACCTTCGACATCTTGGATTTCGCTTTCACTTTAGGAGCTTTGCTATCAAGCTCTGCCTCACGTTCAATTTCTCTTTCCATAGCATCGAGATTCTTCTCTAAATAATACTGCAATTTTTTGAGATTCAAACATGTTAAAACCAATAATAAGTCATGCGATATAATATTTAAACGAGCTGTACCTGAAGCAAACATATTACAATTCAATGATCACGAAGTTATAGTAATATCATACGAACATAAATTTAAAGTATAAAACACTATTTTGGACCCTCTCAAATCCAACGTCATACTTATTATTTTCATTTAGATCCCGCATTAGATGTATTCGCAGTACCATTTTGTATACCCAGTATCATTTTGGCCCATTACATATCTTGCTTTCATTTTGGTTCCGACATCATTCCACTTGAAGGGAGAAGGACTGCAACAAAACGAGAAAGGATCTAGAAGGCTGTTTTCTTTATTATATTATTTTAATTTGTCAAAATTTGTCAATTTGAAAATCCTAATAAGTTAGTGAAAATGTCAAGTCCCTTGCTGAGAAATGAAATTGAAATAGAATTCATGCAGGAAGGACTAAAATGGCTAAATTAGAAAATAATCCGAGGGTCCCAAAGGAGGTGAAAAAAATCTGAGAGGAAAAAGTGTTTTACAGTTTTACCCTAATTTTAAGATATGATGTGTCTATACATATGAGACTATATATGAACAAGAAGATAATAGAAATGGGAACAGGGATAACATATTAGAGAAATGAGGACCAAGCAAGGGATACTATGATAGAATTTAGATCATCTAAAGCATCTTAGATAATATTAAACTCCAAATCACTTAAATTATCCAAACATCGAAAAGTTTTTAAAAGATTAATACGACTAAAAATCATATCGTGCTGATGATCATTGAGTTCCTAGGACCAACTGCATCGTGAATAAAGGTAACCCATTTTAACCAACTTTGATATTAAAATATAAAACAAAAATAAATTGTTTACTATCACACTCAATAAGACGGGGAGGGGTAGAGAAGGGATCAAGGGATCGATTAACTTACATCGTAATCACCTGCATAATCCTGTATAGTGCCATCTTTAATTTCTATGACCCTGTTAACTATTTGCTTTATGAAGTATCTGTCATGAGATACTGTGATAACGGTGCCCTCGTATTCACTTATTGCCTCCTGTGAGTAGAAGTAAACATTATTAGGCCGATAACTGACAATAAGATTTTTATAAGGAAAAAGCAGACAACAAAGTGCCACATACCTCAAGCATTTCTTTAGAAGGTATATCCAAGTGATTGGTGGGTTCATCCAACACAAGCAGAGTTGATGGTTTAACCATGAACTTGCAAAAAGCCAGCCGTGCCTAGTAAAACATGAGACAAGATAAATCCAAATAATTTTGCAGCATCATACACAGTGTGAAAGAGCGTAACATTGCAATGCCACAAGCAAATTAAAAATTATATATATGCCAGTAAGTCACGACCAACAAAAATTAGAACAATTCGTCCATATACTATTCTTGATGTACACAGTTCATGACACCTGAGATTACTAAAAACATTTACTGGGATTGGTAATCACCCCAGTAAATCTCGTAATGATGAGGTTGAAGACTGTCTTAATATCATTTAGCAAATTCAAATTTTCTTGATTCTTATATTTCTTCAAGTGCCATCATCTCCAATCTTTTACTCAAACAATAACAGTTCAAACATCTCTAAAGGCTCAGAAACTCTAAATACATGTCAACTGAAAAAGGATGACACAAATCTTGAATTTACCTTCTCACCACCACTCAATAGTGAAACTTTTCGGTCAAGCATATCATATTTAAAATTACAACGCCCAAGAAGTCCTTTAATATCGTCAATCCTCCAGTCCTCTGCTTCTTCCTCTACTGTCTCAAGCACTGTCTTGTCTAGATCAAGCGCCTCAGCCTGTTAAACAAATGAAGTCAGAATTAAAAACATTTTAACCATGCATATTTTGACAAGAAAAACTGGAACTGATAGCACATTCATCAGTTTAATTACAATTAGCATTTCACTGATTTAAGTGGCACACCTGATTCTGCTCAAAATAGTTAGGTAACACATTATGCTCCCCAAGCAAAACTTCACCCCCAGTTGGCTTTTCCAAACCCATAATCAATTTCAGTAAAGAACTCTTGCCACAACCATTTGGACCAATAATCGCAATTTTTTCTCCCCTTTCAATTGTAAGATTTGCCTTTTTGAAAAGTGGCTGGCACAGAAAAGCATGATCAGTTGATATCACATAACATAAAGATAGTCCACATTTTAATGCTAAGGTTTTCAATAATGAGATCTTGATATCTAACCTTATCCTCAAAGCCAAATTCCAAGTTCCTAATTGTTACAACAGATCTTCCACTCTTTCCGCGCTCAGGGAACCTGATTTTCATCTGTTTGCGTTCAAATGGCTTCTCCACCAGTTCCTCTTCCTGGAGTCTCTCCAGCTTCTGTTGCCATGCAAAAAGAAAGGAAATTCTTTTAAGCAAATAAAAGAACACGACATTAAAATATTTGAAGCAGAAGGATGCAATGAAACTAATCTAAGCAGAGCAGCTAACACAAGCATTGTGTTTATATGTCATCTCAACTGCCTACTACATAATGTTGCCTTATACTTTGTTAGAATAAAACCATTTATGAACTTTGGGAGAGTTGATTCTTGACATATTATTATGAACTCTCCCAAGGTATTATGAAGCCTACAAGTCCACCATACCTTGTCCATTTCAAGCCCAGAGAACTCTGGCATGAAGGGCATGTTAAATATAAAATCATCCATGAACAACCTTTTAAGCTATTGGGAAAGTAGATTTTTGACGTATACCTTCCCAGCAGATGAAGCACGGCCAGAATTTGCTCCAGCACTTAATCTACCTATCAAGTCTCTTGTATGCTCAATTTCTTTCTGCTGCTTCTCCCAAGCAGCATACTGTGCTTCAATCCATGCTGCTTTTGAAATTACATACTGCGAATAATTTCCCTCAAACGTCCTGGACACACCCATGTCAGTTTCCACAATTTTTGTACACAGTTGATCAAGGAAAGCTCGGTCATGGGAAATGATAACCATTGGCACATCCTGCTGGTTAAGATACTCCTCAAGCCACTCAATGGTGTCAAGATCAAGGTGATTTGTGGGCTCATCTAACAGCAATAAATCAGGCTCCTGAAACCAAACACAGGTTCCCATTCTTATCAACAACACTTGTAACACTCACCCACATCATCTACACAACAAAATAACGTAACCATCGAGACATTTTATCACCTAGGTAATTAAATTATTCCTTTCTTGACAATGAAGCGTGTGTCAACGTTCAAATATACACATACCCTAGACAAAAATAGCAGCATGTTGTGAAATATCATGTATTCTGAATCAGCTATTTTAGAATTATCTATAACGTATTCTAAATTTTTCAGCTCAAACCAAAATAAACCACAAAAGAAACAAATAGTAGCTTGCAGCTTACCATGGGTGCAATGTTACGAGACATCAAACCAATCATACACTTTAACTAATTGGACAGCTCAGTAAACCTTTGTAAAATTGATTTTGAAATAATGTGACTTATGTTTGGATGTTTTCAATCTTAAACATACAAATAGTTGCGTTCTGCTTAACATGGATCAATGTTTTGCGACATCCAACCAATGGCAAGCGTTTGTACAATTCATTTTGGTTATATTTGATTATGAAGTGATGGGATTTGTATTTGGACGTTTTCATTCTAAAAATAAGTTACCAGAAAAATTTACAACAAACTTTTTTATCCAACTATTACACTAGTTAGAGTTACTTCCTAAAACCCAACATGTTACACAAAATCTACATCAACATAGCAAAGCGATTCTGAACAATCCAACGTGAATTCAACCGTACCTGGAGTAGAATCTTTCCAAGACACATTCTCATCTGCCAGCCTCCACTGAAAGACGCAACCAACCTATCAGAATCCTCGGGAGAAAAGCCAAGTTCAGGCACCAACTTATTTATTTTCGCGTCAACCTCATCGAGGTCCACAGACTGAGCCCTCCGCTGAAGCAAATCAAACTCATCCAAAAGCCTTCCCATCAATTCCAAATCGTTGACAGCACCCTCGAGCGCCTTCTGGACCCTCTCCAATTTCCCCGCCACCTCCATTTCCTCCTTGAACGCGCTCATGAACTCCTCCCTCACTGTCCTGCTCAGCGACACCTCGAACTCCTGATTCAGAAACGCGATTTTCATGTTCGGCTTAGCCTTTATGACGTTCCCATAATCCGGCTCCTCCAATCCCGCGATAATCCTCATCTGCGTCGTCTTGCCCGCTCCGTTCACGCCAACCAAACCCACCTTCTCCCCCTTCTTCACCTCCCAACTCACGTCCTTCAACACTGTCACGCCCTTGTACGCCTTCCCCACGTTTTCAAGCTTCACCCCCGACGACACGCCCGACGCGCCGCTACTCTGCTGCTTCCCTCTGCGCCGCGGCTCCTCCGAGGAGGTTTCGGAGAAGAGAGACTCGATATCTTCGTCGACTGTTACAGTTGTCAGGCCCGAAGAGGAAGCGGAATTGGGCCGCAATGGGCTCGAGAAGCGGTTGGTGTAAATTAGATTGGTGCTGATGTTAGTGTTGTTGGTGTTCGCTCTGGTGGTGACGCGTGGGGGAAGGTGGCGTAGCACGGTGGGCTTTCGTGCATCCAAGATGACCGCGCCGGTGAGGTCTAAGTGGTGAAGCTTCGCGGCCAAGTCCATTTTGAAAAGATATGAAATTCAGAGAATAATCGAGGAGTGAGAACAGATATGGCGTGAGTTCTCTTCCCCACAAATGCTGAACCAGATTTCAACCCATTAACTGCTTTTGCGAGCTGTTGAAACGTTTGCGCTCACTGGGTTTTCTTTTGTACTTTTTGTGGGGTGAGAAAAATCGCTTATAATAGATATTTTCAATTTTATTTTTAAAAAAGGCAGAATAAGTATTAAGGAAAATTAACAAATTGGTGCGTTTGGATTACGAATTTATTGTGGCCAGAACTAACAAGGGAGATAGAAAAATCGGACAAGAGATTTCAGATAGATAAGGATCCTGGGATTATATGTGGTGAAAAGTAGCTCAAAACGGCCCTCTCTTTTCGTGACGCGTGTCTCCGTGTGTGGCTCGCATTCGTTCTCTTCAGTCCACGTCCACCGCCGTAAACAACCAAAATTCTGACCCTTTTTTTTTTTTTAGCACATCTATTAGGGCTAAACAAACAGCCGAAAAAGCGACCTTGGTGGGTGTTTCATCTGCACCTCCAAATTTTGCATCCGCACCTCTAATTTTCTAAAATACCCTTAATTAATAAAGTGATTTTCTATTAATAAACTTTTCATCCTGCACCTTCATTTCTGATTTATTAAAAAACTCTACACCTCATCTTCCATATCTGATTCTACGTACGTCGGATGTCCATATCCAAAAGAAAATCTATCGGATATTCATATCCGATGTGTTCGTAAAGCCAATATAATTTCACTTTGAAAGCTTGTCTGTCTAGGATTGAATTCAGATAGATTCTAAAAACTAGCCGCTGTTGCGCTTAACATCCTTCGCATTTTGAAGATGACAATAACTTGATACAGAGAGCAGCTTACAATAACACATGCTTACAAATTACACACCTAAAGTGTATGTGGAAATTGTCAATAAGTTGATAGGCACGATTTAAGATCTCAGAAATATTGACTGCTGTTTGGTATTATGATTAATGCTTCCAGTTTCGGGTTGTTATTCTATATCAATAATTAATTNATTAAAATATAAAACAAAAATAAATTGTTTACTATCACACTCAATAAGACGGGGAGGGGTAGAGAAGGGATCAAGGGATCGATTAACTTACATCGTAATCACCTGCATAATCCTGTATAGTGCCATCTTTAATTTCTATGACCCTGTTAACTATTTGCTTTATGAAGTATCTGTCATGAGATACTGTGATAACGGTGCCCTCGTATTCACTTATTGCCTCCTGTGAGTAGAAGTAAACATTATTAGGCCGATAACTGACAATAAGATTTTTATAAGGAAAAAGCAGACAACAAAGTGCCACATACCTCAAGCATTTCTTTAGAAGGTATATCCAAGTGATTGGTGGGTTCATCCAACACAAGCAGAGTTGATGGTTTAACCATGAACTTGCAAAAAGCCAGCCGTGCCTAGTAAAACATGAGACAAGATAAATCCAAATAATTTTGCAGCATCATACACAGTGTGAAAGAGCGTAACATTGCAATGCCACAAGCAAATTAAAAATTATATATATGCCAGTAAGTCACGACCAACAAAAATTAGAACAATTCGTCCATATACTATTCTTGATGTACACAGTTCATGACACCTGAGATTACTAAAAACATTTACTGGGATTGGTAATCACCCCAGTAAATCTCGTAATGATGAGGTTGAAGACTGTCTTAATATCATTTAGCAAATTCAAATTTTCTTGATTCTTATATTTCTTCAAGTGCCATCATCTCCAATCTTTTACTCAAACAATAACAGTTCAAACATCTCTAAAGGCTCAGAAACTCTAAATACATGTCAACTGAAAAAGGATGACACAAATCTTGAATTTACCTTCTCACCACCACTCAATAGTGAAACTTTTCGGTCAAGCATATCATATTTAAAATTACAACGCCCAAGAAGTCCTTTAATATCGTCAATCCTCCAGTCCTCTGCTGCTTCCTCTACTGTCTCAAGCACTGTCTTGTCTAGATCAAGCGCCTCAGCCTGTTAAACAAATGAAGTCAGAATTAAAAACATTTTAACCATGCAAATTTTGACAAGAAAAACTGGAACTGATAGCACATTCATCAGTTTAATTACAATTAGCATTTCACTGATTTAAGTGGCACACCTGATTCTGCTCAAAATAGTTAGGTAACACATTATGCTCCCCAAGCAAAACTTCACCCCCAGTTGGCTTTTCCAAACCCATAATCAATTTCAGTAAAGAACTCTTGCCACAACCATTTGGACCAATAATCGCAATTTTTTCTCCCCTTTCAATTGTAAGATTTGCCTTTTTGAAAAGTGGCTGGCACAGAAAAGCATGATCAGTTGATATCACATAACATAAAGATAGTCCACATTTTAATGCTAAGGTTTTCAATAATGAGATCTTGATATCTAACCTTATCCTCAAAGCCAAATTCCAAGTTCCTAATTGTTACAACAGATCTTCCACTCTTTCCGCGCTCAGGGAACCTGATTTTCATCTGTTTGCGTTCAAATGGCTTCTCCACCAGTTCCTCTTCCTGGAGTCTCTCCAGCTTCTGTTGCCATGCAAAAAGAAAGGAAATTCTTTTAAGCAAATAAAAGAACACGACATTAAAATATTTGAAGCAGAAGGATGCAATGAAACTAATCTAAGCAGAGCAGCTAACACAAGCATTGTGTTTATATGTCATCTCAACTGCCTACTACATAATGTTGCCTTATACTTTGTTAGAATAAAACCATTTATGAACTTTGGGAGAGTTGATTCTTGACATATTATTATGAACTCTCCCAAGGTATTATGAAGCCTACAAGTCCACCATACCTTGTCCATTTCAAGCCCAGAGAACTCTGGCATGAAGGGCATGTTAAATATAAAATCATCCATGAACAACCTTTTAAGCTATTGGGAAAGTAGATTTTTGACGTATACCTTCCCAGCAGATGAAGCACGGCCAGAATTTGCTCCAGCACTTAATCTACCTATCAAGTCTCTTGTATGCTCAATTTCTTTCTGCTGCTTCTCCCAAGCAGCATACTGTGCTTCAATCCATGCTGCTTTTGAAATTACATACTGCGAATAATTTCCCTCAAACGTCCTGGACACACCCATGTCAGTTTCCACAATTTTTGTACACAGTTGATCAAGGAAAGCTCGGTCATGGGAAATGATAACCATTGGCACATCCTGCTGGTTAAGATACTCCTCAAGCCACTCAATGGTGTCAAGATCAAGGTGATTTGTGGGCTCATCTAACAGCAATAAATCAGGCTCCTGAAACCAAACACAGGTTCCCATTCTTATCAACAACACTTGTAACACTCACCCACATCATCTACACAACAAAATAACGTAACCATCGAGACATTTTATCACCTAGGTAATTAAATTATTCCTTTCTTGACAATGAAGCGTGTGTCAACGTTCAAATATACACATACCCTAGACAAAAATAGCAGCATGTTGTGAAATATCATGTATTCTGAATCAGCTATTTTAGAATTACCTATAACGTATTCTAAATTTTTCAGCTCAAACCAAAATAAACCACAAAAGAAACAAATAGTAGCTTGCAGCTTACCATGGGTGCAATGTTACGAGACATCAAACCAATCATACACTTTAACTAATTGGACAGCTCAGTAAACCTTTGTAAAATTGATTTTGAAATAATGTGACTTATGTTTGGATGTTTTCAATCTTAAACATACAAATAGTTGCGTTCTGCTTAACATGGATCAATGTTTTGCGACATCCAACCAATGGCAAGCGTTTGTACAATTCATTTTGGTTATATTTGATTATGAAGTGATGGGATTTGTATTTGGACGTTTTCATTCTAAAAATAAGTTACCAGAAAAATTTACAACAAACTTTTTTATCCAACTATTACACTAGTTAGAGTTACTTCCTAAAACCCAACATGTTACACAAAATCTACATCAACATAGCAAAGCGATTCTGAACAATCCAACGTGAATTCAACCGTACCTGGAGTAGAATCTTTCCAAGACACATTCTCATCTGCCAGCCTCCACTGAAAGACGCAACCAACCTATCAGAATCCTCGGGAGAAAAGCCAAGTTCAGGCACCAACTTATTTATTTTCGCGTCAACCTCATCGAGGTCCACAGACTGAGCCCTCCGCTGAAGCAAATCAAACTCATCCAAAAGCCTTCCCATCAATTCCAAATCGTTGACAGCACCCTCGAGCGCCTTCTGGACCCTCTCCAATTTCCCCGCCACCTCCATTTCCTCCTTGAACGCGCTCATGAACTCCTCCCTCACTGTCCTGCTCAGCGACACCTCGAACTCCTGATTCAGAAACGCGATTTTCATGTTCGGCTTAGCCTTTATGACGTTCCCATAATCCGGCTCCTCCAATCCCGCGATAATCCTCATCTGCGTCGTCTTGCCCGCTCCGTTCACGCCAACCAAACCCACCTTCTCCCCCTTCTTCACCTCCCAACTCACGTCCTTCAACACTGTCACGCCCTTGTACGCCTTCCCCACGTTTTCAAGCTTCACCCCCGACGACACGCCCGACGCGCCGCTACTCTGCTGCTTCCCTCTGCGCCGCGGCTCCTCCGAGGAGGTTTCGGAGAAGAGAGACTCGATATCTTCGTCGACTGTTACAGTTGTCAGGCCCGAAGAGGAAGCGGAATTGGGCCGCAATGGGCTCGAGAAGCGGTTGGTGTAAATTAGATTGGTGCTGATGTTAGTGTTGTTGGTGTTCGCTCTGGTGGTGACGCGTGGGGGAAGGTGGCGTAGCACGGTGGGCTTTCGTGCATCCAAGATGACCGCGCCGGTGAGGTCTAAGTGGTGAAGCTTCGCGGCCAAGTCCATTTTGAAAAGATATGAAATTCAGAGAATAATCGAGGAGTGAGAACAGATATGGCGTGAGTTCTCTTCCCCACAAATGCTGAACCAGATTTCAACCCATTAACTGCTTTTGCGAGCTGTTGAAACGTTTGCGCTCACTGGGTTTTCTTTTGTACTTTTTGTGGGGTGAGAAAAATCGCTTATAATAGATATTTTCAATTTTATTTTTAAAAAAGGCAGAATAAGTATTAAGGAAAATTAACAAATTGGTGCGTTTGGATTACGAATTTATTGTGGCCAGAACCAACAAGGGAGATAGAAAAATCGGACAAGAGATTTCAGATAGATAAGGATCCTGGGATTATATGTGGTGAAAAGTAGCTCAAAACGGCCCTCTCTTTTCGTGACGCGTGTCTCCGTGTGTGGCTCGCATTCGTTCTCTTCAGTCCACGTCCACCGCCGTAAACAACCAAAATTCTGACCCCTTTTTTTTGTTTAGCACATCTATTAGGGCTAAACAAACAGCCGAAAAAGCGACCTTGGTGGGTGTTTCATCTGCACCTCCAAATTTTGCATCCGCACCTCTAATTTTCTAAAATACCCTTAATTAATAAAGTGATTTTCTATTAATAAACTTTTCATCCTGCACCTTCATTTCTGATTTATTAAAAAACTCTACACCTCATCTTCCATATCTGATTCTACGTACGTCGGATGTCCATATCCAAAAGAAAATCTATCGGATATTCATATCCGATGTGTTCGTAAAGCCAATATAATTTCACTTTGAAAGCTTGTCTGTCTAGGACTGAATTCAGATAGATTCTAAAAACTAGCCGCTGTTGCGCTTAACATCCTTCGCATTTTGAAGATGACAATAACTTGATACAGAGAGCAGCTTACAATAACACATGCTTACAAATTACACACCTAAAGTGTATGTGGAAATTGTCAATAAGTTGATAGGCACGATTTAAGATCTCAGAAATATTGACTGCTGTTTGGTATTATGATTAATGCTTCCAGTTTCGGGTTGTTATTCTATATCAATAATTAATTAATTAATATTATTTATGTAACATTCCAAAAATACAGTCTAAAACTATATAATAGAATAATCACATTGAATAATAATACAGATCAGTCTTACACTAAAGAGAACATACGGTTATGGCCGAACGGCCTTACAAAGAGCTACAAACTTAAACTGTGCAAGATAAGAAATTTTGACCGAACGGTTTACCAAAACCAAACATCGGACGGTTATACAAAACGAAAGGGAGAAGGTGATCGATCGACCACCTTACAACTAAACTAAACTACTGACCGAACGTCCTACTGTTCGGTCTTCACTTCTACTTCTACCAAATTTTCTTCTTCCAGCGCCTCTTCCAGCAGCTTGTCTCCTTCTGCTCACATCCACACGGATGACCATTGCAACGACAAGAACGAACGTACAAAACCAAACAACACAGGAAAAACACAGGATAAGCTTATGTAATTTAATTCAAGTATAAACATACATTTCTCACATTCAAACACATAAGATACATTTCAACATACGTTTCAAGCAAGGCCTACTACTAGACTGACTGTCCGGACTGTATGAAATCTATGTAGCTACGACGTTCGTGCACCCGGCTGATGTAGTAACTGGAATACTCTCATCAGCTGCCACCCGAGGTTAGTCCTATCTGTCCAAAGTACCCCTAAGGACTAGGACCTCCTGCCGTTCCCACACATGACCTACCCTCCTCTACGTGAGGACGAGTACTCATGGAACATCAGGATGAATCGCCAGCTTAGCATAACCACATTCATACTTTACAAATTCAGTAATCATCCATGAGTCGTTCCTCCCTGGAACGCTCGTTCAAAATCCACAATATTTCATCCATCTCATATTCTCTTCATCTTTCATCATCCATCATTTTAATTTCATCTTTGTTCACCGATTTTAAAGACCTCAAATATCGAACGTTCAGTCCTCACTCAGAACGAGGATGAACACTTGAAACGAGACAGAGAAGTCTCTCGTTCTAGGACAGAATAAGACCGAGAGGGTTACTGTCAGATTGAGAAAGAAATCGAGTACAATTATATAATATACGGACGAACGTTACTTACAACATGAATCAGTTAAATGAACTGACTCTCGTGAGCTCAAACCAACACTCAAAGAACATATTAAGTACTGAGGCTCTAGGCCGGAACCAATGAATGCAGACACGTCAAGACGTTTAAAGAACCATACTTTAGAAGAATTTACATACCGAAACCTAATGTCAGTCAATGACCAAACACGGTAAAGGGAAATTCTACTAAAATTGGACGAACGCTATTTCATCAAGATAGATCAAACCATAAACGAGTACAAGCGCTTGGTATAAGACCGAACACTACTCATTTCGAGAACTTGGTGTGAGACCGAGCACTACTATACTTATAATAGAAAGATTGATAAATATAATAAGATACTATTGGAATTGTGTTTAACAATAACTAAAATATACAAATACATATATTTACAATAATTAAGTTTATCACTGAATACTCATATGCAACTACGCTTGACCGAACGTTCAAGCATAGTATTACCACACGAAGACGCTCGCCCTCAACTAGGATTCTTTCCAAATGAAAGAATTAAATTTCAAACATATTTACTAGAACACCGAACGGTCAAGGACCGTTCAATGACGATCGTACATTGTCCTAGGGAAATTTCATATTCAGAATTCATTTACATTCAAACTCATTTCTCAACATATAACTTCAAAATTTCATACATTCATATCATAGCACAATTCATATTCCTCATACATCAGAACATAATAGTCATCCTATATCATATAGTCAAATATCACAAAAATCATGCTTCATTGCAACTCAAAGAACGTCCATGCAGCACAGTAAACATACAAATTAAATTAAATAAGCTTCCCTTACATCTGAGCGTGAACGAACGTCCTACAGACCGAAATTCAGTTCGCCGAACTACGATTCCTTCTACCCTTAACGCTCAACGACTCTTCGAACCAAAATCAAACAACAGACCAAAATGGTTCAGAATGAAACTAAGAACTCATGCAACCAAAACTTGGTTTGCATGTGTACAAGAACGAACGACTAAGGACAAGAAAAACTTACCCGTTCAGAATTCAAAACCAATCGGTTCAAACTGAAGCTTGGGACGCCGGAAGTGCTCCTACGGTGCTTGAATGGAGATCGGAGTAGAGAAAGAGTGAGTTTTGGTAGAGAGAAGGGAGAGCTTTTAAAGAAAAGAAGGAGAAAATGAAAGATCAGAGTTTTGGAGAAGA
>NW_025903760.1:0-26410 GCF_018835915.1 Vigna umbellata
CCTAACTCCTAAAAAAGAGGTTAATTTCCTCTTTGATTATTTTCCCTCTTTACTCTAGCTTTAATTTCTTTCGGTTCTCGACATAATACTTCTTAACTATATAATAACTGTTCCTCTTTAATTTTATTTATTAATTTTTTGTGCATCGTATCATTTATTGTTAATTCACTTTCATCTACACCTTTTTTTAGATTTTTGTATTTGATAAATGGTGGTGATTTTCTATTTCAGGGTGCAATGTATATAATATAGTTGGTGTTAAAAGTTATTAATTTTCTCGGTACTTCATAATGGTAGGGGAATTTATGACTCCATCATTTAATATCCTATGTGATCATGAACTTGAAGGGTTATATATGTTGTAAGAGTTTTGATAAAACACAAGAGAAAACTTGAAAACAAAAATATTTTCTTAAAAGTATTAGAAGAGAATTATTTTACAAAAGTAAAATATGTTTGAATATAAAAAGAAAATACAAGTAATATAAAATTATATAAAAAAACATAATAGAAGATTTTAACAAAAATCTAAGAAAAATTTCAGAGAAGATGTACCATATGGCCGGACGATTTCGACAAATAAAGAGGAGCGGGTGGCCCAACAATATAAATACTAAATTTCAAGTAAAGCAAATACGAAGGTCATCCAATCATGCATAAGTATGGGTCAGACAGGCGATCTCAGCAACAAATACTTCTCATGTCAAGTATCAAGGTTATAAGGCAAGTACTAATTAGTGTAATGGGTTGAGATTGAGCTATGATTAATGTTCCATTAATCTTAGGCTCATCTAAAAAACTATAAATAAAGGTCAAAGGTAAGAGGTACGTGTTAGCATTTATTGTGAATTTAAGACTTTACTCTGACCCCCGAACTGTTTATTGACTTAAGCATCAGAATACCTTTGGTAGGTACCCCTGACCAGTTTAGAGCACAGACGAAGGATAATTTGGACTAAGGATGGACACAACTACCCGAGTGGTTAAGGAGTGAAAGTTTGAAGGTGTGTTTTGTGGAGTTTCTCGACCCTATACCTGAAACATTTTGGCGTCCACCGTGGAGTTGAGTGATTGATTTAGAAGACCTAATGGTGAAAGGTCTCAACCTTGAGCTTACCCTTCAGTATGTACTATCGACCCTTAAATCGGGATCATTCACAAATAGCATTTGCCGACGACTCCCAAAAACAATGAAGGAGTTGAGAGAGTGGGCGACAGAGGACATAAGGGTCGAAGAGATGAGAGAGGCTCACAAGCTAATGGTTCATGATGTTGTAATCACAATTTTACCAAAACAACTTAAGAATATAAACTAGTTGGCACTGTAAAATCATCATTTCTTTTATTTTGTTTTCAAAACCCTTTTTCATAATTTATCAATTTTCTTATAAAAACATATTTAGATAAAAAAAACTTAAATATAATTAAAATAAAAGAGATGGTGTTACAATTATGCATAAGATAACATATTTTTTTAATGAAAATATTATACATAAAATATTATTTACATTGTAAATATCTGGATGTTATAATTCTCTCCTACTTACTCTCTAGATAGTTCATTTTTCCTGGTCTTACGATAATTATCATATAGTTGAAGGTATAAACAATGAGAATAGGGTAACTCACTAAATTAATTAAACCAAAATAATAAATAGATATGAAGTTATAAACACCTCACTTAATTAAATTAAACAAATCAAAAGAATAAATAAAAATAAGGTTATGAACATTTTACTATATAAATTAAATAAAAAGAATAATAAATATAAATAAAAATGAGAATATGACATTTCACTAAATAAATTAACTAAACAGAATAAAACGATAAATAGAAATTTGAATAAATAAAAAATATTATTCACACCTCACTAAGTAAATTAAATAACTAGATTAATAAATATAAATAAAATTGAGGTTATAAACACCTCACTAAATAAATTAAATAAATCAAATAAATTAAAACAAAATATTTTGATTATAAACACCTCACTAAATAAATTAAATAAACAAAATAATAAATATAAATAAAAATTTGAATACGGCACATAATTTAAATAAGTAAACATAATGAAATGAAATATATAATAATGATAAATGTCTAGCTTCACAATGAATAACTTTTCCAAGTAAACTCTAATTCTCAATTGATTAAATAATTTCTCCAAATTATTTTAAAATATTTTTCGATAGCTTTTCTTTTAAATTAGAAAGAAAATGAAGATGAAGAAGAAGGAGAGAAAGATGGACGGATGCAACTACTAAAACTCACCCTATTTCATGTTTTCCCTTAACATTTTATAGAAAATTTATATTTATTATTATTATTATTTTAATATTATTTTGTTTTTATACATTCACAAACATATAATACTAAAATCATCATTTACTATTTAAATATTATAATACTTGGGAGAAGTATTGTTCCTTGTTCCAAATGCGAAAATTACATTTCTTACTACAGATTTCAAAATGAAATACTATGTCTTAAAAACTCTTAATAAAGTTTCCAACCCGATTTCTTATTACAGACTTTGAAAAAAAAATTTACTAAGGTAACATAGAAATAAACAATATGAAGAGACCTAATTTTTNACCTCGCCTAACAGGATTACCAAAAGAAAGAAAAAGCAGATAAAAGAAAGAACAGTATAACATAACAAGAAATTAATAGTGCTTTACTGGCGTCAAGGTGCAAAGACAAGCAACCCTTCTTACTAAAGGAACAGTAAATCACCACCAATACAACCATGGCGAATTTTTTTGACGTAAAAGATATTGATAACGAGCTAAAGAATTGTTAGAGTAAATTATATTATCTGATAGAAAGATGTGACCAAAATCTTGTTCCTAAGGCAAAATGAGGACCACCACCTGCTCAAGAGCCATGCATAAATTGTGTAAAGGCGGGCAACAAAGCAGTCCATGTTACCTAGAAGGTTAATGGTGACCCACCATGCTCTGTTTCCAAAATCATCCACCTATTATAATTGATTGGGTAAACCCATAAAGACAGTTCTTTAGTCTCCCAAGTGTTCAGACATACCTTCATCTCTAAATGTCAAATGCAATGGACCCTCACTCATTCACGTTGCTACCTGGCTGATGTTTGATGTCAGTAGGACGTGGTTATTTGCCTACTTTATTGAATCAGCATTACCAAACTTATCAGGCAGCCACATCAAGAGGAAACTTACTTAGAAAATAAGGAAAGAATAGAGAAACAACGTCACCCCATCTTGGTTGGGACACAATCCATCAGGCAAAAGTGATTCGCCATATTTTTAGTCTCTAACCATAGTAAACTTATTTCCTGCGCTCTGGCGTCTTGGTCTTATATGACAACTCATAGGAGGCAGATGCCCACTAACTTTCTTCTGTTGCCAGGCACAACCGTTTAGCCATAATAAAAAGATCAATAATTAATTCGAAGAGCCTATCATATATCAACGCAAAGTCCTAAAGTAACATTAATTATATTTTGATAAAGCATACTGTATATATGTATAATAGCTCTACCTACCAATTGGATTTGAGGTGTAGCACCCGATTTGTTGCACATATAAATAACTCTTTGATATGTGTAGTACAACTAGGAATCCAAGAAGCACTGACAATATCTGCACATCTCTATTTCAAAAGCAGAACGCTCTTGATGAATAAACTGTACCTGATAGAAAACCTTACAGACACGGAGAATCAACCACCTCTTAAAATTAGAGAAAACTTAATTATACTTCAACTTTGGACAAAATATATATAAAAGAAGGGCAGAGGGAAGAAAGAAAAAGTAAGAATTTAAAGAAGTTACTGGATGTAATGGAGAAAAGTAAAATGAAGAAAAATCTGTCCAAAATGTGGTTAAAATTGTGTTGCATGAAAGTGAGAATAATATAATTTCACTTTTAAAATTGCGTTGCATGAAAGTAAGAATAATATAATTTCACTTTTAAAATTTTGTTGCATGAAAGTAAGAATAATATAATTTCACTTTTAAAATTGTGCAGAAAACATAAATTCTCCTTGTAGTATCCTTTTTTTTACTATGCAATGTGATAGTCCAAACTACAGTTATGTTTAGGATTCACATTAGAAGGCATAGAACTTTTCCTCAATGATTAACTCTGTAGACAGAGATAGCTACTAACAGATGGCCATGATGCATCCAAATGATGAAGTATCACACATAATTGCCCGTTCCATCACTCTATCTCCACAGATATCATAATCTAGTCAGGACATTCCGCTTTTAAAAAATTCACACTTTTGTTGTTTACTCATTATTCATCAAGAAAGCGAGCGAGTCAGATCATAAGTTGGGGGAATTTGTTTCATTACAGAGGCAAGAAAAAAAGAAAAACAGGAAGGCATACGTGTTTTTTTTTACAGCCTCATAATAATAGGTTGTCAGGACAAGTAGAACAGAGACCTAACACATATATACAGACCAAAGGAAATGCCAATGCAACAGCTCAGTTTTTGAGTCACAAAAAAATATATATATAATTTTGATAGTATTGAAAGAGCAACAGTGATGCAGACACGTGAGAGATACAGACGAATCTTTCTCATCCTATCTCAGACCCGATAACAAGGCAACAAATAACTACAGGACCTGTTGAAGACGCCATCTCTGGTGGTTTTGTGGTGTTTGGGGAGCTTAGCAATATTCGATGCTCACAAATACTTCAACGATGATGGTAGCAGCAAACACCACCAATACATTCAAAAGGTTAACATCAGCAGAGTCTCTCACCATGGAGCGAATTCCAGAGAGAGGTGATGTCATCGCCACAGAAACCACCAGATACTCCTCTGCTCATCACTGTGGACGCCTACGCCCACTCCAGAAACACAGAGCACGCTCATTCCACGGGCACACTCCAAAAAACGGCTTCCTCAGAACCAGCTGAACAGCCAAACGGGGCTGCTGTCTCCACCACTCCAGGCTGCAATCCCTGGCTCAATGCAAAACCCTAAAGCCTTCGAAACCCCAAACACTCCAAATCCATTTGGCTCCTTAGGAGAAAATGTCCTTGCACGGGGGAAAAATCAGTTCAAATCAAAGATCAGCCCAAGATCCAACATCTCAGATATCACAACAAGAAAGAAATTACGAACATACACAACGTGCTAATCACATCACACCAAATAAGTGGATTCTGAATGAAACACCAGCATCGCTACCGGTACCGGTAACAGCAACAATTGCGGCAGCGAAATCGCAACGGTTTCACAATTCCAACTCTCATAGAGTTACGAGCTCAGTGAGAGTACCGTTCACCGAGGGATTCACTTTCCCCGTGCTAAACCCTAACAATCCAATACAAAACTAAAAGTCGCAAAACAGTCGCAGAGGAAGATCCGCCCCGCGACTCGTTAGAGGGTGTTCCGGCCCCCAGACGAGGCATCGCCGAAGCCGCTGAACTTCTCGTTCCCAGCTAAGGCACGCGTCGTCGAAGACGACGCCGCGAGCGACGCGAGCTCCGATCTCTTCGAGATCGAGAGCTTCTCGACCGCGACACACAGTCAACGTTCCCCGCGCGTACCGTCGCAACAGCCGAGACTCGTTTCGACGAGCTCGGGCTCCACTTCAACCACGGCGTTCTTCTTCGGTCGAAGAAGCGTAGACGAGGGCTCCACGACGCCGACTATAACGGAGTGCTACGAGCCGAGCGAGGCGAGCATCGAGTGGAGCGTGACGACGGCGGAGGGACACGACGAGGCGGTTCCGGGCGTGGAGGAGAAATGGAAGCGTAAAGGAGGAAACGGTTTGTTGGTGAGCTGTCGGTGCGAGAAGGCGGTTAGCGTGGGGCCGCAGCCGGTGAAATGTGGATCAGAGGGACAGAGAGGTGCCACGTCACCATCAGCATCACATGTGAACGCTATCGCGAGTGGGGGTACAGTAGTAAGATTGGGAGTGTAAATAAGCCACCACTTGCCAGGGCTCACCGCAACGCACCTCGCGTGTCGCTTGCTTTCGCGACATAGCCATTTGCGCGCATGCATGCATCTTACGCTTTTCTATTTTTATTTTTCATTTTTTATTTTTTATTTTTCTTCTCCTCGCCTCGCCTGAAGAATCAACAGGACCCCAGAATAACGTAATCACCCGCTTTTCCGTTTTGTCCTGTTTCTTCCTCCGTTTTCTAATTATTGTGTCGCCTTTGTCTTTCTGTTTCTGTATCCGTTCTTTGAGTGATAGGAATAACAGGATGCATGTAATGGCATGAGATATATTACGTCGTTGTTGTAACAGGAGCCAGCAACGAATCATCATACTCTCCTTCTCTTTGAAATAAATGGCGCTGTTAACTCCACTAATCACATTGCTACAACTACAATTAACCTCCTCATGAGTGATTAACTAATTAAAGAACAATAAATTGTGCTTTCTTTTCTTTTTGCATGCATAACGGTGCAAGTACAAGTACGTAATATGCTTGGTTCTTATATTATTATCGGGTATATATACAAAATCACAATAGTGCCAAACTCATCGGTTAACCCATGTAAGCTTCTTTATGTATTGGCTGACGAGTTGGTAGTTTACCAAAAACTCATAATTAAAACTGTTTCCGTAATGATAGTCGTACATTAAATTTTTTAAACAAACATATTTAAATTATGCGTTTCGGACACTGATACATTGATAACTCTTTTTTCCCAAACAAGACATGTGGAATTAAATTTAATTTTTTTGTTAAGTTAACTGTTTTTTTTTAAAATTTGTTTTGTTTGCTAAGATAAATCTCTCCTTTTATGATTTTCTATGATTCCTTTCACTGTGTTCTCTTTGAAGAGACAATTATTTTCATTTTATTCTTGAGTCGTTGACCCACCGACATTATCTTGATTAATTAGGTTTAGGATTTTGGTCTTGCTCCTTAATAGTCATGGATATGTGTAGGAAGAACTTGTTTTCTTTTGTGGTGATTAAGTTTGTCTTTTCCCTTACTTGTGTCTCGTCTTTTTGTCTTCTTTGTGTTTGATAAGTTTTTTATCTCTAACACAACTTTACATTCATAATCCTAACTCCTAAAAAAGAGGTTAATTTCCTCTTTGATTATTTTCCCTCTTTACTCTAGCTTTAATTTCTTTCGGTTCTCGACATAATACTTCTTAACTATATAATAACTGTTCCTCTTTAATTTTATTTATTAATTTTTTGTGCATCGTATCATTTATTGTTAATTCACTTTCATCTACACCTTTTTTTAGATTTTTGTATTTGATAAATGGTGGTGATTTTCTATTTCAGGGTGCAATGTATATAATATAGTTGGTGTTAAAAGTTATTAATTTTCTCGGTACTTCATAATGGTAGGGGAATTTATGACTCCATCATTTAATATCCTATGTGATCATGAACTTGAAGGGTTATATATGTTGTAAGAGTTTTGATAAAACACAAGAGAAAACTTGAAAACAAAAATATTTTCTTAAAAGTATTAGAAGAGAATTATTTTACAAAAGTAAAATATGTTTGAATATAAAAAGAAAATACAAGTAATATAAAATTATATAAAAAAACATAATAGAAGATTTTAACAAAAATCTAAGAAAAATTTCAGAGAAGATGTACCATATGGCCGGACGATTTCGACAAATAAAGAGGAGCGGGTGGCCCAACAATATAAATACTAAATTTCAAGTAAAGCAAATACGAAGGTCATCCAATCATGCATAAGTATGGGTCAGACAGGCGATCTCAGCAACAAATACTTCTCATGTCAAGTATCAAGGTTATAAGGCAAGTACTAATTAGTGTAATGGGTTGAGATTGAGCTATGATTAATGTTCCATTAATCTTAGGCTCATCTAAAAAACTATAAATAAAGGTCAAAGGTAAGAGGTACGTGTTAGCATTTATTGTGAATTTAAGACTTTACTCTGACCCCCGAACTGTTTATTGACTTAAGCATCAGAATACCTTTGGTAGGTACCCCTGACCAGTTTAGAGCACAGACGAAGGATAATTTGGACTAAGGATGGACACAACTACCCGAGTGGTTAAGGAGTGAAAGTTTGAAGGTGTGTTTTGTGGAGTTTCTCGACCCTATACCTGAAACATTTTGGCGTCCACCGTGGAGTTGAGTGATTGATTTAGAAGACCTAATGGTGAAAGGTCTCAACCTTGAGCTTACCCTTCAGTATGTACTATCGACCCTTAAATCGGGATCATTCACAAATAGCATTTGCCGACGACTCCCAAAAACAATGAAGGAGTTGAGAGAGTGGGCGACAGAGGACATAAGGGTCGAAGAGATGAGAGAGGCTCACAAGCTAATGGTTCATGATGTTGTAATCACAATTTTACCAAAACAACTTAAGAATATAAACTAGTTGGCACTGTAAAATCATCATTTCTTTTATTTTGTTTTCAAAACCCTTTTTCATAATTTATCAATTTTCTTATAAAAACATATTTAGATAAAAAAAACTTAAATATAATTAAAATAAAAGAGATGGTGTTACAATTATGCATAAGATAACATATTTTTTTAATGAAAATATTATACATAAAATATTATTTACATTGTAAATATCTGGATGTTATAATTCTCTCCTACTTACTCTCTAGATAGTTCATTTTTCCTGGTCTTACGATAATTATCATATAGTTGAAGGTATAAACAATGAGAATAGGGTAACTCACTAAATTAATTAAACCAAAATAATAAATAGATATGAAGTTATAAACACCTCACTTAATTAAATTAAACAAATCAAAAGAATAAATAAAAATAAGGTTATGAACATTTTACTATATAAATTAAATAAAAAGAATAATAAATATAAATAAAAATGAGAATATGACATTTCACTAAATAAATTAACTAAACAGAATAAAACGATAAATAGAAATTTGAATAAATAAAAAATATTATTCACACCTCACTAAGTAAATTAAATAACTAGATTAATAAATATAAATAAAATTGAGGTTATAAACACCTCACTAAATAAATTAAATAAATCAAATAAATTAAAACAAAATATTTTGATTATAAACACCTCACTAAATAAATTAAATAAACAAAATAATAAATATAAATAAAAATTTGAATACGGCACATAATTTAAATAAGTAAACATAATGAAATGAAATATATAATAATGATAAATGTCTAGCTTCACAATGAATAACTTTTCCAAGTAAACTCTAATTCTCAATTGATTAAATAATTTCTCCAAATTATTTTAAAATATTTTTCGATAGCTTTTCTTTTAAATTAGAAAGAAAATGAAGATGAAGAAGAAGGAGAGAAAGATGGACGGATGCAACTACTAAAACTCACCCTATTTCATGTTTTCCCTTAACATTTTATAGAAAATTTATATTTATTATTATTATTATTTTAATATTATTTTGTTTTTATACATTCACAAACATATAATACTAAAATCATCATTTACTATTTAAATATTATAATACTTGGGAGAAGTATTGTTCCTTGTTCCAAATGCGAAAATTACATTTCTTACTACAGATTTCAAAATGAAATACTATGTCTTAAAAACTCTTAATAAAGTTTCCAACCCGATTTCTTATTACAGACTTTGAAAAAAAAATTTACTAAGGTAACATAGAAATAAACAATATGAAGAGACCTAATTTTTATAATAAAATGTGGAAATTATTTATTTTGGAATTTATCTTTAAATTTGATCGATTATAGTGAAAAACTATATTTCAATAATACTTTGTAAAAATTAGAGTTTAATATAATGATTCATGAAGTTGTGATCAAAATGTTATCGAAATAACATAAGGAAAAAAATTAGTTGAAACCTCAAATCATCCTTTATTTTTATTTGTTTTATCAAAGCTCTTTTTCACAATTTACCAATTTATTTATAAAAACATATTTAAATAAGAAATTTAAATATAGTTAAAAAAAAGTGAGGAGTTACAGTTATACATAAGATAACATTTTTTTAATGAAAATATTATACAAAAGATATCATTTACATTACAAATATCGAGATGTTACAGAAACTAATATAAAAATATTGTGTGTTTAGTTTATGTTTTTTCCATTTCATTGGGATAGGTTGATATTATCAAGAAAAAAAAATTGCATGATCTATTATAATAATTTGTATAATAACATAAAATAATGCATATGTTATTATTTGTAATTGATTATGATTTGTTAAATTGATTAAATTCGAAATCTGATTAAGTGATTTTTTTTGAATTCTTTGTTAGAATTTCACTAAGTTAATTATGTTTTTCAATCAATTAAAATGTATGATTCAGAAATCATGTTTTGGTAAAATCCTTAGTCAATCTGAATTAACAAAAGGAAACTTTCAAAGTAAACATTTTTTTAAAGGGTCAATTCAACACCTTTCTTTTTCTTGGCTGAGTACTCGTTTTAGTGATCACACAAACGACATTTCTCGTTAACAATGTATTTATTGTTGTCTTACACCTATCTTAATGTCATGTCATTATTGTATTCTTATAAAAAAAGGGGTTCATAATTAGATTGTATGGGGTTGGGCAATTAGTCAACAGCATAAGACATTAGACATGTGCGTGAAGCTTCACAAAATTATGGAAATGCCAAGATGTACTCCCATGTGTATTCATTTAACGATTGGAAAAAGATATTGTTCACAAACACATATGCGGATTAAAAATTGAGGTAAATGATAAGTATTAGCATCATACATTCAATGACAAGTGTATCCATTACGCAATAATAGATAATAAATAATTATTGTTTTCTGGAAGGAATGCTGCAATCCATATATAATTGATAACAAATTTTGGACAAAAACAAATTATTGTTAAGTAGCACGATAGGCTGATTCAGTGTTATTTATTAACCTAAAGTGATTATATAATATTTTAATATATATTTCTTAGCGTAAATATTCACATATTAACATAATATATAACCAAATATTGATAGTTTGATTACATTATGATATTCTTTAATATCATATATTTACAAATATTTGGATAATCAGGTAAGATATCACATTATTATGATTATTCTATTGACTATCATATATACATCAATAGTTTGATTATTTTTATTTATATTATTTGATATAATTTTGATATTATATGTCTTATCGCATAAGTCATACGGTCCAAAAACTCTATAAATAATACACATGATATTTCACTAGAAAATATACAATTACTCATACTCATTTTTTTCTATTCATAAGATCCAAACTGTTCAAGATCTAGTAAGAACACATATGCAAAAACAAATACCAATCCTTGTGCGATTTTCTCAAACACTTGGAATGCATAATAGATAAAGAATGATATGATATATTATTGTTAGGGTTAAACTTCACTAAACCTCATTCTCATGGACATCTTCACTCAACTTATTTTTAATTTAATATTAAAGTCGACACATAAATTTACTCAAATCCAAAAATTTTAGTAGATTGAGTGTAAGTTTTTTCATTTAGAGTCAATTTTTTGAGCATTTAATAGAAAAACATGTTTTCACAATAAGGGTTTATATATAACAACTAAAAACGAACATTTATGTACTAAAGAAATGGTAGACCGTTTAATTAACTATACTAAAAATGTCAATAAAATATGTTTATTAACAACTACACTATATATGGACTTGAGTCAAGTTCCTTATCTATAAGGATAAACATTTGAATTCTTTATAGATTTTGCAAGAAAGTTAAAAATGAAAAAGGCTTATATATTATATCTATTATAATCATGACGTAGAGTTGGTAGATGAAGGCTTTCAGCAACACTGATGATGGTATTCATAATTTTTTAACCCCACAAAACACTACGACAAAATGGTGAGATAGAGAAATATCATTGTAAGAAACTACCATAACTTTGTCAAATTCTAATTCAATTTTTAAGCACTAATGGGCAAAGGTAATAAATATAATATGTTATTTACAAAATAGAATCCACATCATAGCTATTATGAAGAAAACTCACAATTAATTATGGAAGGATAAAACAATTGAATATCAAAGACAACCTTGAAAGGAACAATGTTTAGGTACTATGAAACTTCAAAGCCTATAATCGATAACTTAAGAACCAAAGTTGTGAGATAATTCATTCATAAAAGATCCAATAAGCATAAACCTGATAAGATATTACTAGAGTTGAATGATTCTTACTCTAAGTAGGTTGATGAAAAAAAAGCAAAAGAAGGATACTTTTCTAATCAACCAACAAACGCAAATGAAGAAACACCCAAGCAGCTAGACATTATTGATAGAGCAGCAATAGGTGATGCACCAAGTCACAGAGAATTATAGGCTTTACCAACTTTATCATAAAGAAAGAACAATCGTGTGTCTCTATTAGCATCTTCATTTTATATTTATAGTTGATCAGAATGACGCGGTTGTAGATAAATTTATATTTAATATTTTTGTCATAATTTTCATATTATACATCTTTAATCTCGCATAAAATTCCTTAATATTAATGTGTTCGAATCTTCTGATGAAAAAACACGTTTCCTTTTTGTTTATGCTCATAAAAGTATAACCTCTATATATAAAATAATATCATAAATAATATATTTTCTATTACAAATAAGTGTTGTTGTTGATTGATATAGATTCTTATCATATTTTACTTAAAAGATAATCATAGCAAATATTTATCCAAATGTATATATTAAACCTTTTAAACAAATGTATTTCTTGAAAGTTCACATGATACTTATAATTTGTATTAATTGTTTAAAGACAAAATATGTATATGCATACCTAAAGTAATATTATAATGAAAAACAATCAATTCTTAATCATATTTATTATCATTAAAACTCTTTAAACGATAACTCATCTAACTTTTTATACTATTGTCTTTACAAATAACTTAATTAGGACATTATAATAATAGAATTTACAAAGATAAAATTATTATTTTATAATTTAAAATATTTCTTCAATGAAACGGACATGCCAAACTGTAATATCCGAGAATAAATATATGATATATATAGAGTATTATATATATATATATATTATATATATAATATATATAATATATAAAAGAAATTTAAAATGAAGTAATAGAAAGAAATAAATCATTGTCATCAACCTTTCAAGATTATGCTTTATTTTTATTTTTTTAAAATCAATGGAATACATATTTTTCTTTTATAAATACATAATTTGTTATTGTTTAACGCTATAAAATAATGTCACACTCGTAATTATAAAAGTTAAGCTATTTTTTTCACTTAAATTTTCTACCACGTAAAAGTATATTATTATTTATGTAGAATAATGACGAGAGATGTAGAATTGAATATATGTGGGTCCTATTAATAATGGATCTAATGCGAAATCACATGGGATTGGTTAGTACATTTGGATTCTGTATGTATAATCATGGAATTGGATTGGAATTGGATGAAATGAATTTGTATCATGTCTTTGATTAGGAATATGTATGCTATACAATCTCCACACTTCATATGCACTTGCAGAGGAAAAGCAAGACAATTCATTTGCAAGTAAGTGAAATTCAAAATGTTATTTTAAACCTGAACCATTTTTATATTTACTTTTCTCTAAATAAAAAAGTGAACTTATTAATGATTTGTTGCTAGTTCTCATTTTATCTTTAAATACTTATATGAGGATGTGTTGATTTATGTGAAATTCATTATAAACATATAAACTATTTTGGTGATATAAAAATTAGAATATATATATATATATATATATATATATATATATATAATATATAGATATATATAGATATATCAATTATTTAACTTATATAGAAAAGGAGAATATTATAGGCTTTATTTGGGTGGACTTTATATTAGTTGGTTAATGTTAAATTTTGTGAGGCCTTTAAATAAAGTTTTTAGATGTAGTAAGTTAAACTACATAGGCTTTATTTTTAAAAAGCTTATTACACATGGAGTTATCTCTTCTCTCACTAGTGCAGAAAAGACTTTAGATGTCGTGTATTTTGGTCTTTAACGTGGATCCACATCCGACGTCTTGTGGATGAGTTAATCTACGTCAGACAGTGTATATCCGACGTTTATAGTAGACGTTGGGACTGGATACCGGACGTCTAATATAGACGTCGGATGGTGGAATAACTGACGTCATATATAGACGTCAGATTTTGGATATAACATACGTGTATATAGACATCAGATGTAGGCATATTCCGACGTCTATAGGCCCTGAAACGTTTTGTCACGTGTTAACTCATGGGGACGTCGGTTTGTGCATTACACTGGTCTTAGAGTGACAGTGCATTTAACCGACCGTTCTACTCAGGGTGTGTTTTTTTTAAATTAAATGTATTGCCAATAAAACCACACTTGAAACAACAGAAAAGTGTCCCAGAACCAATATTACTATAATATATAGGATTATATTACACAGATATAGATAGAGATATAGATAGATACATATATATTATATAGACATATATATAACATATATATGTATATATATATATATAGATATATAGATATATATATCTATTATATGTTGTGTGTGTGTGTGTATTGTGTGTTGCTGTTTTATATAAAAGTTCTAATAATGTAAAAAAAAATCCAATACCAAAAAAATATTCAAAAATAAAACGTAACTAAACCAAAGAATGTTCAACAAGAAATTATAAGTGATCCTAGCTCCATCTTGACAGAAGATAAGTTGTTTCCACTCCATGCCCCTAATCTGCCTTAATTGTGTCCTCTAGTAAGGAGATGTACTCTTGAAGTGCCTTGCAAAAATGGATAAAGATTCATTATGGTTTAATATATGTTTAAAGATTGAATTGATTTGTAATGTATTCAAGGTATGCATCATTACCTCTTCCAGTCATTGTAATGACACTCGAATTATGGTCTAATCCAACAAATTGACATAAAAAGCCACATTCCCATGAATCTAGTTGTTGGTTACACTAAAAGGACAATAAATAGTCAAGATTTAGATCATTCAAAACATAGAAAAATGAATTAGAAGTATAAATGACTTACAACCTTTGGATACAAAATTTGAACTAGTGGACCTCGAGATTTACCAATAACTCTATTATATGTAGATTGAAAAAACACAAAGTAAAATTAAGTATAACTATAGTTATCATAAAAGTTTAAGGTGACATTCAAAAGTCAAAGGTCATTTTTGGAGAAACACTTACCCTTGAAGCATGGTTCTCAAGTCAGTTTTCATCTTCCTGTGCAACAACAAAACCATATAATTTTATATTGTTTGGGAATGATGACCAACTAATTAAGTAAACTTTAATAATGAAATTTTACATATAACAACACCTACCCATCAATGTATAGCACAAGGTATACGTCTCTTTTTGACTCATCCATCCATGTTTGCAAATAATGTTATTTGCTTTTAAGTGTGTTACCAAAAGGTTGAATGGTCTGAGGTCAACAAATCGTTACATGGAAAAGACCGACCTGGTCTACAACGATTATGTCCATGTACCTAAAACAACAAAGTTAAGTTGTTAGAAACTAGGAATCTAAATAAAACTAATATGGAAGACAAAATTAACTATCTTACATGCACCATAGTTGAATGATAGAAATATTCAACATCCTGTCTCCCCCAATCACCTCCAATGCATCAGTCAATGTGATATATACTGGCACATGGGGGGAGACCAAATACTCTCAAATCGCAGTATAGGTCTAATGGTGCTCTCTTCAACCTGGATAATCTTGTCATTAGCTTTTATAGAGGATCATCCTCCGCTTCAGCCATGTCATCATCTTCATGTATGACTGTATCATGAATCAGCTGCTTCTGAGGACGTGTAAACTGAAGATAAGAATTTCAAAGTTATCAACAAATATTTTTAAATTTAACATAGAAATAGTAATAATAAAGACATTATACTTGTGGAGTAGCAATGTGTGACATGATTAATGTTCTAGGCCAGGCTATAAATGATCCTATGGCCTCCCCCACAAAATGAATTTCTGGAGTGGGTACAGGCACCTGAGCCTGGGGATCCTGAACCTCGTCAATTGTCACACGTACGTGGTGGGGTAATATGGGAACACCATGAATAGTCTGTCCTCCCTCAAGCACTCTCGTCCAACAGCCACAATGCGTGGGGGATCCCCATCAACCAACAACTCATATTGAACGCTATACCGAGTAGGTTCTACAGCAGAGCATGATCCTCTAGTGTTGACACGAGGTGGTGTGGGAGTTTCAGCGGGCCCCATGGTGCCCTCCGTCATGGAATGCACCTTCTCTTCAAGCGCTCTTTGTATTTCTTTTTGTTCTTGTAGCTGCTCCATGAATCGTTGCTCCATTGATCTCATGCTTTGGTTGAGTTTTTCCTCCCACTGAAGATCCATATGCCTCAGTGCTTCCTGACTCGTTGACTGAGTGTTTTTCTGTGTAGGGCCAAAGTAGTCACGAAGACCAATCACCCTAGGAACATTGATTAAGTCTTTTCTATTTTTTCACTGTGATATGTCACTTATATCTTGTTTATTCTTCTATCAAAGCCTGTTATTGGAATTATTGTGAAGAGATTTACAAATCTCATATATCAAAATCAAGGATAGAATAAGTCTTCTTTCTTCCTTATTTTGAGAAGTTCAATCTATGTTTTTCCGCTCTCTTGATTTTCTTTTAGTTGTATTTGGATTTTCTTTACTCTCATGAATTCTTTGTGTGTTTATTAGTCCAACCATGTTCTCATATAATTGATTTTATCTTCTCGTGCGTATGTAGATAGGTTTTATGTGGGTGGAAGTTGATAAAAGATGCTTTGGAACTTAAAAATACCCTTTCAGGTGAGGGAAGCTAAAATTTTGAACTATTGCATGATGATTTTTGTTTGGTCTATAGATGTGTATTGATGTGGTAATTTGGTATCTTAAATTGGCTTGCTTATTGTTTTTATATGTTGGTATGAAATGGTGATCCCTAACTTACATGTTTATATATGTATGTATGGTTGAAATTGGGCTTTTCTTGGAAAGCATGTTAAATGAGATAAGTTTGGTTGAATCAATAATTTATTATGAAATTGAAGATGTTTCTGACTTGGTATAAGCTTGATATTGGTTTTTTTTNAGGTGAACATCAAATTCAAAGTCATTTTTGGAGAAACACTTACCCTTGAAGCATGGTTCTCAAGTCAGTTTTCATCTTCCTGTGCAACAACAAAACCATATAATTTTATATTGTTTGGGAATGATGACCAACTAATTAAGTAAACTTTAATAATGAAATTTTACATATAACAACACCTACCCATCAATGTATAGCACAAGGTATACGTCTCTTTTTGACTCATCCATCCATGTTTGCAAATAATGTTATTTGCTTTTAAGTGTGTTACCAAAAGGTTGAATGGTCTGAGGTTCAACAAATCCGTACATGGAAGACCGACCTTGGTCTACAACGATTGTGTCCATGTACCTAAAACAACAAAGTTAAGTTGTTAGAAACTAGGAATCTAAATAAAACTAATATGGAAGAAAAAATTAACTATCTTACATGCACCATAGTTGAATGATAGAAATATTCAACATCCTGTCTCCCCCAATCACCTCCAATGCATCAGTCAATGTGATATATACTGGCACATGGGGGGAGACCAAATACTCTCAAATCGCAGTATAGGTCTAATGGTGCTCTCTTCAACCTGGATAATCTTGTCATTAGCTTTTATAGAGGATCATCCTCCGCTTCAGCCATGTCATCATCTTCATGTATGACTGTATCATGAATCAGCTGCTTCTGAGGACGTGTAAACTGAAGATAAGAATTTCAAAGTTATCAACAAATATTTTTAAATTTAACATAGAAATAGTAATAATAAAGACATTATACTTGTGGAGTAGCAATGTGTGACATGATTAATGTTCTAGGCCAGGCTATAAATGATCCTATGGCCTCCCCCACAAAATGAATTTCTGGAGTGGGTACAGGCACCTGAGCCTGGGGATCCTGAACCTCGTCAATTGTCACACGTACGTGGTGGGGTAATATGGGAACACCATGAATAGTCTGTCCTCCCTCAAGCACTCTCGTCCAACAGCCACAATGCGTGGGGGATCCCCATCAACCAACAACTCATATTGAACGCTATACCGAGTAGGTTCTACAGCAGAGCATGATCCTCTAGTGTTGACACGAGGTGGTGTGGGAGTTTCAGCGGGCCCCATGGTGCCCTCCGTCATGGAATGCACCTTCTCTTCAAGCGCTCTTTGTATTTCTTTTTGTTCTTGTAGCTGCTCCATGAATCGTTGCTCCATTGATCTCATGCTTTGGTTGAGTTTTTCCTCCCACTGAAGATCCATATGCCTCAGTGCTTCCTGACTCGTTGACTGAGTGTTTTTCTGTGTAGGGCCAAAGTAGTCACGAAGACCAATCACCCTAGGAACATTGATTAAGTCTTTTCTATTTTTTCACTGTGATATGTCACTTATATCTTGTTTATTCTTCTATCAAAGCCTGTTATTGGAATTATTGTGAAGAGATTTACAAATCTCATATATCAAAATCAAGGATAGAATAAGTCTTCTTTCTTCCTTATTTTGAGAAGTTCAATCTATGTTTTTCCGCTCTCTTGATTTTCTTTTAGTTGTATTTGGATTTTCTTTACTCTCATGAATTCTTTGTGTGTTTATAAGTCCAACCATGTTCTCATATAATTGATTTTATCTTCTCGTGCGTATGTAGATAGGTTTTATGTGGGTGGAAGTTGAGAAAAGATGCTTTGGAACTTAAAAATACCCTTTCAGGTGAGGGAAGCTAAAATTTTGAACTATTGCATGATGATTTTTGTTTGGTCTATAGATGTGTATTGATGTGGTAATTTGGTATCTTAAATTGGCTTGCTTATTGTTTTTATATGTTGGTATGAAATGGTGATCCCTAACTTACATGTTTATATATGTATGTATGGTTGAAATTGGGCTTTTCTTGGAAAGCATGTTAAATGAGATAAGTTTGGTTGAATCAATAATTTATTATGAAATTGAAGATGTTTCTGACTTGGTATAAGCTTGATATTGGTTTTTTTTAGGATTTTTGGAACTGAAAAATTGCATAATTTGAGTTTCTGGATTATGCAAACTCACTATGCGAGCCTTATACCTCATTAGGTGAGTTGGGTTTTCCTGTTACGAGTCATTTCGAAAAAATTGAGATTCTTGCTTTGTTAATCCAAAGATATAAATCTTTTATTATTATTGTTGGGATCTTTGGTTTGATGTCTGTAGTTAAAAAATGTAATCTCTTATGATTGTCTATTTTAGGTTTCTCTTTTATGAAAAATATTTTCGTGAGGAGGTTTTTGTGCATTATTGTGGCCTTAGGTTGATCTTAATAAAAGTATGTATTTTAGGAATGATAAATGTGTGTGATATGAAGTGTAAAGCATGCCAATGTGATTAAATAATTTTATATATTTTTTGTAGATATGTTTTATAAATATATGAATGAAAAGGAAATGAACGAGGAGTATAAAAAATATGAAAAGTTTCAAAGAGGCTATATCCTATGAAATGGTATTAGAGGAATGGAATGAAATATTTCTAGGAGGTTATTTCAATATAAAGGGATGTGATATATTGCTTTGTATGTTATGTTTTGGTTGCATGAGGAGGAAAGGTACGGTAACATAGATAGTTATACAATTGTTAGGGACACTCTTCTGAAGCTCTCTACTCGACTGTTAGACTCATATAGAAGACGAGATCTAGATGGTGAAGAGGTAAGGAGATTCCTATAATTGGCTTTAAAGCTGACAAAACATGTCACCCGTCCTAGCCCAACCCACCACGAATTGGTCACTTAGTGAGTCAACTCAACCCGATTCACTTAGTAATGAACACAAGAAATTTGAACTCGACCTTATCACAAGTTGGTTCACTTAATTAAAAAAAAGTTACAACTTTTTTTCTTAAATCTAACAAATTTTTAATATGTAACCAAAATCTAAAAAGTCCAAACATATTTTAAAAAATTTTTTTTTTTACATTTTAGACATGGGAACGAGCCTCTCTCCCCCAAAATTTTAGAAAAAAAAAGTTTGCTTGTATTTTAGGTTAGACTGTTAAGTTAAGAGTAAGGTGGGTTTATTTTATATCTAGGTTGGTGAACCAATTTCTTAATGGATCAGGTACATTTTTAGATTTTATTGAAATTTAATTTTTTTTTAATTCAACCCGACTCAAATCTGTAGTGGACTGGGTTAGAAAAAGAGTTTTAACCCATTTTGATAACTCTAACTGGTTTATGGGTTAGCTACCATTCTCTTTTAAGTTATAAGTGAATTAATCTTATCAAAAGGAGGTTTGGTGATTTGATAAATTTGGGTTGATTTTGACATATCATATCATATCATATTATTTTATTATTTTGAAAGTTCTATAATAGGTGCATAGCTTCTAGTATCCGAGCAATTGCATAAATCCAAATATTTACTCTAATGTTATTGATTGTATAATGTTATTGATTGTATATGTATTTTTCATTGGTGTGATGACATGAATATTGGATTATGTGATTGGTTGGTTTAGATTGTGTTATAAACTATTTTTATTAGTTTAAAGTTATTATTAGTTTACTTTGTTTGTTACTGTTTATTGTGTTCTTTCTTTTAAAATTAACGTTATTATGACGTGAGTAAATGATGTTAGTGACACGTAAGAAAGAAAGTAGTATGATTATAGTGTTGTAACTTCTTCAACAACTTATTTTGGTCATGTATTTTATTTTAAAAAATCTTATGTGAATAAGACTATATATTACTATGTTTTTATGTTTATGTATGTTTTATCCCCTTTATATGACTAGGTTTGCTTTATACTCAATCATATAAGAATTTGAGAGAATAAAAATGTCTATTTTATCGGGCTGTTACAAATGTAAAAGAATATCCAAAATGCCAGACATGGATTCAATTTAATATAAAATATTTATAATAACTTAAACATATTTTTATATTTGATGAATTATTAAGTTGTTTTTTATTTCTAAAAAAGTTAATATTTTCTTCCCTAACAATTATTTTGTCGGTAATATTTTGAATAGTGAAATAAAGTGTTTTAGTGATTTAGAATTAAAAATATTAAAAAATGGATATTTTATTAGGTACTAAAAATTATTATTTACAACTATATTTCAACTGTGAATCATTTATATGTTATTTAAACTGTGTATCATTTAACCTTGCTTAGTTAATAAATTTTAACATACATTTTTTTTAATTAATCATAACCATGCTTTTCTTTTATACATTTTAATATACATTTTTTTAAACTAATGACAATCAAATCAATATAAAGACACTCTTGATATACTGATTTAGTTATAAATGATGTCAAATGGATGAAAATAACAACTCAAGAATAGCATAATATGCATTTGAAAAAAAAAATCCAACTGGCAATAATATTTGTGGAGTAAATGAAAAGAGTACCGCAAAATAAGAAATATACATAGACATAAATGTACAAGAAATAGATCTACTATTATCATTAAAATGTACAAGACAATCTCTAAAAAGTAAATAAACAAAAAACAATGCTCGGCATATTAGAAAAAATAAAAACTTCAAAATAAAGTTGGAAATAAAATCGTTATCGAAACGGTAAAAATTAAGAACACCTTTTAAAAATATGTTGATATNGATTATGTCCATGTACCTAAAACAACAAAGTTAAGTTGTTAGAAACTAGGAATCTAAATAAAACTAATATGGAAGACAAAATTAACTATCTTACATGCACCATAGTTGAATGATAGAAATATTCAACATCCTGTCTCCCCCAATCACCTCCAATGCATCAGTCAATGTGATATATACTGGCACATGGGGGGAGACCAAATACTCTCAAATCGCAGTATAGGTCTAATGGTGCTCTCTTCAACCTGGATAATCTTGTCATTAGCTTTTATAGAGGATCATCCTCCGCTTCAGCCATGTCATCATCTTCATGTATGACTGTATCATGAATCAGCTGCTTCTGAGGACGTGTAAACTGAAGATAAGAATTTCAAAGTTATCAACAAATATTTTTAAATTTAACATAGAAATAGTAATAATAAAGACATTATACTTGTGGAGTAGCAATGTGTGACATGATTAATGTTCTAGGCCAGGCTATAAATGATCCTATGGCCTCCCCCACAAAATGAATTTCTGGAGTGGGTACAGGCACCTGAGCCTGGGGATCCTGAACCTCGTCAATTGTCACACGTACGTGGTGGGGTAATATGGGAACACCATGAATAGTCTGTCCTCCCTCAAGCACTCTCGTCCAACAGCCACAATGCGTGGGGGATCCCCATCAACCAACAACTCATATTGAACGCTATACCGAGTAGGTTCTACAGCAGAGCATGATCCTCTAGTGTTGACACGAGGTGGTGTGGGAGTTTCAGCGGGCCCCATGGTGCCCTCCGTCATGGAATGCACCTTCTCTTCAAGCGCTCTTTGTATTTCTTTTTGTTCTTGTAGCTGCTCCATGAATCGTTGCTCCATTGATCTCATGCTTTGGTTGAGTTTTTCCTCCCACTGAAGATCCATATGCCTCAGTGCTTCCTGACTCGTTGACTGAGTGTTTTTCTGTGTAGGGCCAAAGTAGTCACGAAGACCAATCACCCTAGGAACATTGATTAAGTCTTTTCTATTTTTTCACTGTGATATGTCACTTATATCTTGTTTATTCTTCTATCAAAGCCTGTTATTGGAATTATTGTGAAGAGATTTACAAATCTCATATATCAAAATCAAGGATAGAATAAGTCTTCTTTCTTCCTTATTTTGAGAAGTTCAATCTATGTTTTTCCGCTCTCTTGATTTTCTTTTAGTTGTATTTGGATTTTCTTTACTCTCATGAATTCTTTGTGTGTTTATAAGTCCAACCATGTTCTCATATAATTGATTTTATCTTCTCGTGCGTATGTAGATAGGTTTTATGTGGGTGGAAGTTGAGAAAAGATGCTTTGGAACTTAAAAATACCCTTTCAGGTGAGGGAAGCTAAAATTTTGAACTATTGCATGATGATTTTTGTTTGGTCTATAGATGTGTATTGATGTGGTAATTTGGTATCTTAAATTGGCTTGCTTATTGTTTTTATATGTTGGTATGAAATGGTGATCCCTAACTTACATGTTTATATATGTATGTATGGTTGAAATTGGGCTTTTCTTGGAAAGCATGTTAAATGAGATAAGTTTGGTTGAATCAATAATTTATTATGAAATTGAAGATGTTTCTGACTTGGTATAAGCTTGATATTGGTTTTTTTTAGGATTTTTGGAACTGAAAAATTGCATAATTTGAGTTTCTGGATTATGCAAACTCACTATGCGAGCCTTATACCTCATTAGGTGAGTTGGGTTTTCCTGTTACGAGTCATTTCGAAAAAATTGAGATTCTTGCTTTGTTAATCCAAAGATATAAATCTTTTATTATTATTGTTGGGATCTTTGGTTTGATGTCTGTAGTTAAAAAATGTAATCTCTTATGATTGTCTATTTTAGGTTTCTCTTTTATGAAAAATATTTTCGTGAGGAGGTTTTTGTGCATTATTGTGGCCTTAGGTTGATCTTAATAAAAGTATGTATTTTAGGAATGATAAATGTGTGTGATATGAAGTGTAAAGCATGCCAATGTGATTAAATAATTTTATATATTTTTTGTAGATATGTTTTATAAATATATGAATGAAAAGGAAATGAACGAGGAGTATAAAAAATATGAAAAGTTTCAAAGAGGCTATATCCTATGAAATGGTATTAGAGGAATGGAATGAAATATTTCTAGGAGGTTATTTCAATATAAAGGGATGTGATATATTGCTTTGTATGTTATGTTTTGGTTGCATGAGGAGGAAAGGTACGGTAAGATAGATAGTTATACAATTGTTAGGGACACTCTTCTGAAGCTCTCTACTCGACTGTTAGACTCATATAGAAGACGAGATCTAGATGGTGAAGAGGTAAGGAGATTCCTATAATTGGCTTTAAAGCTGACAAAACATGTCACCCGTCCTAGCCCAACCCACCACGAATTGGTCACTTAGTGAGTCAACTCAACCCGATTCACTTAGTAATGAACACAAGAAATTTGAACTCGACCTTATCACAAGTTGGTTCACTTAATTAAAAAAAAGTTACAACTTTTTTTCTTAAATCTAACAAATTTTTAATATGTAACCAAAATCTAAAAAGTCCAAACATATTTTAAAAAATTTTTTTTTTTACATTTTAGACATGGGAACGAGCCTCTCTCCCCCAAAATTTTAGAAAAAAAAAGTTTGCTTGTATTTTAGGTTAGACTGTTAAGTTAAGAGTAAGGTGGGTTTATTTTATATCTAGGTTGGTGAACCAATTTCTTAATGGATCAGGTACATTTTTAGATTTTATTGAAATTTAATTTTTTTTTAATTCAACCCGACTCAAATCTGTAGTGGACTGGGTTAGAAAAAGAGTTTTAACCCATTTTGATAACTCTAACTGGTTTATGGGTTAGCTACCATTCTCTTTTAAGTTATAAGTGAATTAATCTTATCAAAAGGAGGTTTGGTGATTTGATAAATTTGGGTTGATTTTGACATATCATATCATATCATATTATTTTATTATTTTGAAAGTTCTATAATAGGTGCATAGCTTCTAGTATCCGAGCAATTGCATAAATCCAAATATTTACTCTAATGTTATTGATTGTATAATGTTATTGATTGTATATGTATTTTTCATTGGTGTGATGACATGAATATTGGATTATGTGATTGGTTGGTTTATATTGTGTTATAAACTATTTTTATTAGTTTAAAGTTATTATTAGTTTACTTTGTTTGTTACTGTTTATTGTGTTCTTTCTTTTAAAATTAACGTTATTATGACGTGAGTAAATGATGTTAGTGACACGTAAGAAAGAAAGTAGTATGATTATAGTGTTGTAACTTCTTCAACAACTTATTTTGGTCATGTATTTTATTTTAAAAAATCTTATGTGAATAAGACTATATATTACTATGTTTTTATGTTTATGTATGTTTTATCCCCTTTATATGACTAGGTTTGCTTTATACTCAATCATATAAGAATTTGAGAGAATAAAAATGTCTATTTTATCGGGCTGTTACAAATGTAAAAGAATATCCAAAATGCCAGACATGGATTCAATTTAATATAAAATATTTATAATAACTTAAACATATTTTTATATTTGATGAATTATTAAGTTGTTTTTTATTTCTAAAAAAGTTAATATTTTCTTCCCTAACAATTATTTTGTCGGTAATATTTTGAATAGTGAAATAAAGTGTTTTAGTGATTTAGAATTAAAAATATTAAAAAATGGATATTTTATTAGGTACTAAAAATTATTATTTACAACTATATTTCAACTGTGAATCATTTATATGTTATTTAAACTGTGTATCATTTAACCTTGCTTAGTTAATAAATTTTAACATACATTTTTTTTAATTAATCATAACCATGCTTTTCTTTTATACATTTTAATATACATTTTTTTAAACTAATGACAATCAAATCAATATAAAGACACTCTTGATATACTGATTTAGTTATAAATGATGTCAAATGGATGAAAATAACAACTCAAGAATAGCATAATATGCATTTGAAAAAAAAAATCCAACTGGCAATAATATTTGTGNCTGTAGTTAAAAAATGTAATCTCTTATGATTGTCTATTTTAGGTTTCTCTTTTATGAAAAATATTTTCGTGAGGAGGTTTTTGTGCATTATTGTGGCCTTAGGTTGATCTTAATAAAAGTATGTATTTTAGGAATGATAAATGTGTGTGATATGAAGTGTAAAGCATGCCAATGTGATTAAATAATTTTATATATTTTTTGTAGATATGTTTTATAAATATATGAATGAAAAGGAAATGAACGAGGAGTATAAAAAATATGAAAAGTTTCAAAGAGGCTATATCCTATGAAATGGTATTAGAGGAATGGAATGAAATATTTCTAGGAGGTTATTTCAATATAAAGGGATGTGATATATTGCTTTGTATGTTATGTTTTGGTTGCATGAGGAGGAAAGGTACGGTAAGATAGATAGTTATACAATTGTTAGGGACACTCTTCTGAAGCTCTCTACTCGTTTTTTAGACTCATTTAGAAGACTAGATCTAGATGGTGAAGAGGTAAGGAGATTCCTATAATTGGCTTTAAAGCTGACAAAACATGTTATCCGTCCTAGCCCAACCCACCACGATTTGGTCACTTAGTGAGTCAACTCAACCCGATTCACTTAGTATTGAACACAAGAAATTTGAACTCGACCTTATCACAAGTTGGTTCACTTAATTAAAAAAAAGTTACAACTTTTTTTCTTAAATCTAACAAATTTTTAATATGTAACCAAAATCTAAAAAGTCCAAACATATTTTAAAAAATT
>NW_025903762.1:0-35000 GCF_018835915.1 Vigna umbellata
CTAATGTCAGACAGGTTTATTATGTGCCATATCCACCATTCCGTAATATTGACAAGCGTGGTTGGGCCGTAGCAATACAAACCAAGCCTAGAGCTCGCATTGACTCAAATGAGGTTGAGGAAGACGTTGCCTACCAACTTGACGAAATGTCAAAACCATCAGAAATTATTGAAGTTGAACGTATAACCGCATTGTTCGACCCTGATGGTGATGGCGATGAATTAGAAGCAACAATACAAGGTGATGAAGAACAAGAAGAAGAGGAAGAAGAAGAAGAAGAAGACGAAGAAGAAGAAGAAGGACAAGAAGATGATGATGATGAAGAAGAAGACGAAGATGAAGATGAAGATCATGATGACGATGATGAAGAAGAAGAAGATGAAGATGAAGATCATGATGACGACGATTGAATGTTGGACATCTATTGTAGCAAATTGAAGTATCATTTGAATAGAGTTATCTAAAATACTATCTTAAAAGTTGTATGCAATTATTTATACATTGACTGTAAAAACCATTGATCCTTTCTTATTCATTTCTTTTTTTTCCCTTTATTTGTAACCATTTCAATGCAGTAATGACAGGACAAGGTTTAGAACGTCCTGATAAAGGAAAGGGGGTAGCAAGGCCTAAAAAGAGACAACGGCAGGCACCAAAGTATGTACTTAGGGTGCCTGCTAGACTACCTACCATTGCTGCCCCCGGTACATCATCTGTGGCGCCTCCTCCTACCCCTACAGTACAGCCTTCTCCTACTCCTGCAGCACATCCTTCTACTACCCCTGCAGTGGAGCCTCTTCCTCCTCCTGTTATTATAACCCCCACTCCTCCCCCTGTGGTTATTACCCCGACTCCTCTCCATGACCCTACTTCTATACCTTCCTCATCTTCTGTACCGTCTTCTGAGACTATCACACCATCTGCTGATCCAGATTCAAGTGGTGATGGTGAATATCTTGACCCGCCCCTCCATGATCGACCATGGATTGAGCCGTATGGTAAAGGGTAAGATTTTAATCTCTTCTTATAATTTGATCTTTATACTAATTACTATAATTGAAATGACTTTTATTATGCAGGTTTATTCCATCTAGGGTTGCTTCCCAGGCCATCACACGTTCAATTAAGCAACATTTTTTAAGTCCATGGCCTACTTAGGGGGCAATACCTGACGACGACAGAAAGCTATTCTGGGAGCGCTCTCAGGTGAATAATCCACTAAACTAATTGCCCCTCTTATTTTAGTATGTTCATTAATCAATGTTTGTTCTGTTTAATGTTACAGATGAAAGTGCAGTGGAAACCTGAACATGAAACACAGATACACAAAAATTTCCACATGAAAGCATCTCATCGGCTATCAGAGATGTTCAGGGATGCCCGCAATTCGGGACAACGCCCTTACTGGCTGAGCGAACAAATTTGGAACTCTTTATTGGCTCATTGGAATACATTAGAGTTTCGCAATAAGTGTGCCAAGGCGCAGAGAAATAGAGCATCTGAAAAGGGTGGCACCCTGCATACTGGTGGGTCGATAACCATTCATGAGCATGCCATTCGTATGGTAAAATTTCATTCCCTAACTTTTTCTTTCATATATAAGTTATGTATTTTCTATTTCATATGTACACTTCTAATTGTAAATTATGTTACAGGCACAAGCTCTAGGACAGGCGGTCCATGTTGATGAGGTCTTTGCACAGACTCATGTTCGGAAGGGCACTAATCAATTCGTTGATGAAAGATCTCGGAAGACTCATGTAAGCAAATAACACTATAAGACTTACTAATTTTTCATTTATGTTATGTCATTTCCTAACATTGCTTTTAATGTTTCAACAGGAAGAATTTTATACGAGACTTTCACAGGTTAGATCTGAACATGAGTCAGCTCCTACACCAGATGATGGCACTAATGCAGAAGACGACATACGTAGGACACAATGCTGGGTCGAGATCGTTGGTGGTAAGAAAAAGGGTCGACTGTACGGTGCAGGACAACTTGCTGCAAACTATAGCACATCAAGAGGAGGTACTCTGAAGCACCAACCTTCTTCTTCCACCACTGCTCCTGACGAGGTCGTTCTCCGCCTCACGCAGGCACTGGAGCAACGTGACTAGGAGCTCACTGATCTGAGAGCAGAGTTTACAAACTTTAAGGCCCTGGTCATGAGGGTGTTGCCTGAAACCTCACAGGACGTACAAAATATCCCTCCGACCCAGCCACGACCCTCCTCGTCATCACCCGCTGCCCCTCAGCAACCCACATCAGTCCAACCCTCATCAGTCCAACCCACACCAGTCCAGCCATCAATAGAGGAGCAGGATGATGAAGATCATTCTGATGATAGTTATGTACATTATTAGTTTCATTTTCTTATTACTTGTTACAGAATAATTTGGATATTAGAACATTTGGAGTTTATATCATTTCGATGTTAGGTCAACTAGGTGACTTTGGATGTTAGAACATCATTATGTTACATTGTTTTATGTTTTAACTATAAATACATGTTCTATGGATTAATGAATGTTCTATGCATTAATGGTTCAAATATGGATATTGATCAATGATTGCATCTTTGAAATGCACACTATGCAGGTCTGTATGTGCTTGAAAACTGTTATGCAGGTTTGTTTGTACTTGAAAACTGTTATGCAGGTCTGCTTATTGGGTTTAATAACAAATACAATATTTCCTTTACATTTCCCTCCAATTTACCGAAGGCTTTTTCCCCTTGGTAAATACCAACGATAGGTTATTACCGAAGGCTTTTGGCCCTCGGTAAATACCAACGTTAGGTTATTACCGAAGGCTTCTGGCCCTCGGTAATTACCGAAGGCTTATGGCCCTCGGTAATTACCGAAGGACATAAGCCTTCGGTAATTACCGAGGGCCAGAAGCCCTCGGTAATTGTTAGCGACAAGGGATTTACCTAGGGCTCGCTGGTCGTCGATAGGCCGTCTGTAAATACTCTTTTCTGACGGCTTCTGGCATTTTCCGAGGGCTTTTGGCCTTCGGTAATTTGGATATTTTTTGTAGTGGTCAAAATTGGCGCTCAGGGTCAACTCAAAAGGCAAGCAGCCATGGTGCAACTCGAGGAAGTGGCGCTCAGCACCCCAAAAAGGGCGCCCAGGCGCGAGACAGACGGAATTGGCGCTCAACGCTCCTAAAAGGGCACCCAGGAAGTGCAAACTGGTGCTCAGCAAATATCATGGACCGTTCGGTTTCACTGTTGACCGACCAGTCTCCTATTTAACCGTTCGGCCAATCTTCCATCACACCATTCAGCTTCTCCTTTCACAAACCATTTGGTTTGTCTATCTTTCTCTCAAACTGTCTGGCCCCAGTTACACCGTTCGGCACTTGACTTTCTTGCTCACACCGTTCGGCCTAGGTTCCACCACCTTCACACCGTTAAGGCTATCTTCTTCTCTATCAGACCGTTTTATCTATCTCCTTAACCGTTTGGTCTGGATCCTCCTTTATCAGACCGTTCGGTCTAGTGCTTTTTCTATCTTTTATGGGTTCCAACTCCTTGGTACTTTTGCTCTTCTTCCAAATCATATCAATAACGTATAAAGTTAAGGGAATCTAGCATAGAAGCATTAAATTCACCTTCAACTCTCTTATTCACATAAAATCAAGATTTCAAGCTAGTTTCTAAGTCAAAAAGGTTGTTTTTAGTATCAAAATTAAGTATCAAATAACGGTAAATTCAACCGTTATCACAACCCCAAACTTAGAACTTTGTTTGTCCTCAAACAAACAAAATGTAACTTAGCTTTCAAACAATCAATACAATGGTTTCAACACATTTCAAAACCATTTGTTTCAAGACAAGTAATTGTTCATATCAGCTTATGATAAAGAATATCAGTCAAGATGAATAAATGCCTTGATTCAATTAAGCTCATTATGGTGCTCACATAATCAAAAAATTCAATAGATGTTATCCTCATGAATGATCAATCAAGCAAAGATTTAATCATGCAGACATGGAACTACTTCTCATCAAAGAAAAAGTGTTTCTCTCAAACACAAGTGTATATAGAGGTGACTCACTCACTCTACTATCACAATGTCACATAAATCAACTTTGCCTTTCATTTAACCACAATCAATCAAACTCACAAGCAAGTATCATCACAAGGGCTTTTCTATGGCTTGTAATGTGGCTAGGCTAAGAAGAAAATTGGTTTTTCTGGATCACAAAATCCTTGAGTTAAGAGAGTCATTCATAATTTCATCATTTAAACACAATCTCTCTTTTCAAGAAACCATTCTCACTTATTCCCAACTTTCCCTTGCATTGAGCTTTTCTTTTATTTCTTTTCTTTTTCTTTTGCTTTTCATTTGCTCAACACTTAGCTCAATGCTTATTCTTTCTATTTTCCCTTTTCAGATTTCCCAACAACTACAAACTTGAACCTTTATCAATACCACACAAATATTCTCAACTTAACTCAAGGTAATGATTTTCAAAAAGGGTTTTCATATCATGTTTAAGGCTAAAGGTTCAAAGGATAGAACACATTGTTCTTTCTTTTATTGGGCTAAAATCATGCATTGGCTAAAAAGGGATAACAACATATGGCCTTGATCATATGATACATGCAAGCAAGTGATTCAATCATAGAAACTTGGGCAAAATCATTCCCAAAAACTCTGGAGTTCAATCCTCACACATGTTAATTTCAAGTTCCAACATTTAGATAAGCATCCTTCTCAATATCACAACCACAAGTTTACCTCATGCATCTGTTTCACAATATTGTGAGCAACCACTTGTATATCAGCATCATACATAATCTCAACATCAATCAATATAATTAGCATCATAAAGCAACACTCATTACAAACATCATAGCATCATCAAACCATTGCATCACAAATTAAGTTTTAAGCCAAGTACATCATAACATATTCTAAATAACATAAAGATGAACATAAATTAAAAAAAATTAAGTTTAGAAAGCTGGGTTGCCTCCCAGTAAGCGCTTCTTTAACGTCACTAGCTTGACCCAATAAAGCTCAAGTTTGATTTTCAATGTTGATGTGCTTCTTCCTTTCATGACACCAACATAATCTCAACATCTTTCTTGTCACCAACTTGACTCTCCTAGAGTAAGGAGCCTCAATCTCAAGAACTCCATTTGCCTTTATATCCTTGATGACCCATAACCTGTTCATGAGTTTCACTGGTTTGCCAAGGTAGAGTTAATTATTTTCCATCACAAAGTCATGGTGAACAATTTTTTCTTCCTTATCTCCATCATCTTCCTTCAGCCTTGGAAAGCAACAACTATGATTCCTCTTTACCGTCTTGGCAGCTTTATCAGGTAAATTAGTCACTGATAGAACTTCGTCTTTAGCTTNTCGAATTGGCCAATGAGATGTGTCAAAGAATGGCACACTTACTTCACCAATGGTTACAAATTTCATACACATGAATGGTCTAAAGGAAAGAAAACATCAAATTGTGGTGTGTATGTCAAGGGCCTAACAGAGGGTTCTTATGATGATTTCTACGGCATCATTCATAAAATATATGAGCTAGAGTACAACAGCACTACTTCTCCAAACACAGTAGTACTTTTTTATTGTGAATGGTTTGATCCTTCTAGAGCTGGTACTAGAGTTGATCCACGCTTTAATATTGTCGAACTCAACCAGAGATTAAGATATGGACCGTTTGATCCTTTCATTCTACCAACTAATGTCAGACAGGTTTATTATGTGCCATATCCACCATTCCGTAATATTGACAAGCGTGGTTGGGCCGTAGCAATACAAACCAAGCCTAGAGCTCGCATTGACTCAAATGAGGTTGAGGAAGACGTTGCCTACCAACTTGACGAAATGTCAAAACCATCAGAAATTATTGAAGTTGAACGTATAACCGCATTGTTCGACCCTGATGGTGATGGCGATGAATTAGAAGCAACAATACAAGGTGATGAAGAACAAGAAGAAGAGGAAGAAGAAGAAGAAGAAGACGAAGAAGAAGAAGAAGGACAAGAAGATGATGATGATGAAGAAGAAGACGAAGATGAAGATGAAGATCATGATGACGATGATGAAGAAGAAGAAGATGAAGATGAAGATCATGATGACGACGATTGAATGTTGGACATCTATTGTAGCAAATTGAAGTATCATTTGAATAGAGTTATCTAAAATACTATCTTAAAAGTTGTATGCAATTATTTATACATTGACTGTAAAAACCATTGATCCTTTCTTATTCATTTCTTTTTTTTCCCTTTATTTGTAACCATTTCAATGCAGTAATGACAGGACAAGGTTTAGAACGTCCTGATAAAGGAAAGGGGGTAGCAAGGCCTAAAAAGAGACAACGGCAGGCACCAAAGTATGTACTTAGGGTGCCTGCTAGACTACCTACCATTGCTGCCCCCGGTACATCATCTGTGGCGCCTCCTCCTACCCCTACAGTACAGCCTTCTCCTACTCCTGCAGCACATCCTTCTACTACCCCTGCAGTGGAGCCTCTTCCTCCTCCTGTTATTATAACCCCCACTCCTCCCCCTGTGGTTATTACCCCGACTCCTCTCCATGACCCTACTTCTATACCTTCCTCATCTTCTGTACCGTCTTCTGAGACTATCACACCATCTGCTGATCCAGATTCAAGTGGTGATGGTGAATATCTTGACCCGCCCCTCCATGATCGACCATGGATTGAGCCGTATGGTAAAGGGTAAGATTTTAATCTCTTCTTATAATTTGATCTTTATACTAATTACTATAATTGAAATGACTTTTATTATGCAGGTTTATTCCATCTAGGGTTGCTTCCCAGGCCATCACACGTTCAATTAAGCAACATTTTTTAAGTCCATGGCCTACTTAGGGGGCAATACCTGACGACGACAGAAAGCTATTCTGGGAGCGCTCTCAGGTGAATAATCCACTAAACTAATTGCCCCTCTTATTTTAGTATGTTCATTAATCAATGTTTGTTCTGTTTAATGTTACAGATGAAAGTGCAGTGGAAACCTGAACATGAAACACAGATACACAAAAATTTCCACATGAAAGCATCTCATCGGCTATCAGAGATGTTCAGGGATGCCCGCAATTCGGGACAACGCCCTTACTGGCTGAGCGAACAAATTTGGAACTCTTTATTGGCTCATTGGAATACATTAGAGTTTCGCAATAAGTGTGCCAAGGCGCAGAGAAATAGAGCATCTGAAAAGGGTGGCACCCTGCATACTGGTGGGTCGATAACCATTCATGAGCATGCCATTCGTATGGTAAAATTTCATTCCCTAACTTTTTCTTTCATATATAAGTTATGTATTTTCTATTTCATATGTACACTTCTAATTAAAAATTATATTACAGGCACAAGCTATAGGACAGGAGGTCCATGTTGATGAGGTCTTTGCACAGACTCATGTAAGGAAGGGAACTAATCAATTCGTTGATGAAAGATCTCGGAAGACTCATGTAAGCAAATAACACTATTACTATTACTAATTTTTCATTTATGTTATGTCATTTCCTAACATTGCTTTTAATGTTTCAACAGGAAGAATTTTATACGAGACTTTCACAGGTTAGATCTGAACATGAGTCAGCTCCTACACCAGATGATGGCACTAATGCAGAAGACGACATACGTAGGACACAATGCTGGGTCGAGATCGTTGGTGGTAAGAAAAAGGGTCGACTGTACGGTGCAGGACAACTTGCTGCAAACTATAGCACATCAAGAGGAGGTACTCTGAAGCACCAACCTTCTTCTTCCACCACTGCTCCTGACGAGGTCGTTCTCCGCCTCACGCAGGCACTGGAGCAACGTGACTAGGAGCTCACTGATCTGAGAGCAGAGTTTACAAACTTTAAGGCCCTGGTCATGAGGGTGTTGCCTGAAACCTCACAGGACGTACAAAATATCCCTCCGACCCAGCCACGACCCTCCTCGTCATCACCCGCTGCCCCTCAGCAACCCACATCAGTCCAACCCTCATCAGTCCAACCCACACCAGTCCAGCCATCAATAGAGGAGCAGGATGATGAAGATCATTCTGATGATAGTTATGTACATTATTAGTTTCATTTTCTTATTACTTGTTACAGAATAATTTGGATATTAGAACATTTGGAGTTTATATCATTTCGATGTTAGGTCAACTAGGTGACTTTGGATGTTAGAACATCATTATGTTACATTGTTTTATGTTTTAACTATAAATACATGTTCTATGGATTAATGAATGTTCTATGCATTAATGGTTCAAATATGGATATTGATCAATGATTGCATCTTTGAAATGCACACTATGCAGGTCTGTATGTGCTTGAAAACTGTTATGCAGGTTTGTTTGTACTTGAAAACTGTTATGCAGGTCTGCTTATTGGGTTTAATAACAAATACAATATTTCCTTTACATTTCCCTCCAATTTACCGAAGGCTTTTTCCCCTTGGTAAATACCAACGATAGGTTATTACCGAAGGCTTTTGGCCCTCGGTAAATACCAACGTTAGGTTATTACCGAAGGCTTCTGGCCCTCGGTAATTACCGAAGGCTTATGGCCCTCGGTAATTACCGAAGGACATAAGCCTTCGGTAATTACCGAGGGCCAGAAGCCCTCGGTAATTGTTAGCGACAAGGGATTTACCTAGGGCTCGCTGGTCGTCGATAGGCCGTCTGTAAATACTCTTTTCTGACGGCTTCTGGCATTTTCCGAGGGCTTTTGGCCTTCGGTAATTTGGATATTTTTTGTAGTGGTCAAAATTGGCGCTCAGGGTCAACTCAAAAGGCAAGCAGCCATGGTGCAACTCGAGGAAGTGGCGCTCAGCACCCCAAAAAGGGCGCCCAGGCGCGAGACAGACGGAATTGGCGCTCAACGCTCCTAAAAGGGCACCCAGGAAGTGCAAACTGGTGCTCAGCAAATATCATGGACCGTTCGGTTTCACTGTTGACCGACCAGTCTCCTATTTAACCGTTCGGCCAATCTTCCATCACACCATTCAGCTTCTCCTTTCACAAACCATTTGGTTTGTCTATCTTTCTCTCAAACTGTCTGGCCCCAGTTACACCGTTCGGCACTTGACTTTCTTGCTCACACCGTTCGGCCTAGGTTCCACCACCTTCACACCGTTAAGGCTATCTTCTTCTCTATCAGACCGTTTTATCTATCTCCTTAACCGTTTGGTCTGGATCCTCCTTTATCAGACCGTTCGGTCTAGTGCTTTTTCTATCTTTTATGGGTTCCAACTCCTTGGTACTTTTGCTCTTCTTCCAAATCATATCAATAACGTATAAAGTTAAGGGAATCTAGCATAGAAGCATTAAATTCACCTTCAACTCTCTTATTCACATAAAATCAAGATTTCAAGCTAGTTTCTAAGTCAAAAAGGTTGTTTTTAGTATCAAAATTAAGTATCAAATAACGGTAAATTCAACCGTTATCACAACCCCAAACTTAGAACTTTGTTTGTCCTCAAACAAACAAAATGTAACTTAGCTTTCAAACAATCAATACAATGGTTTCAACACATTTCAAAACCATTTGTTTCAAGACAAGTAATTGTTCATATCAGCTTATGATAAAGAATATCAGTCAAGATGAATAAATGCCTTGATTCAATTAAGCTCATTATGGTGCTCACATAATCAAAAAATTCAATAGATGTTATCCTCATGAATGATCAATCAAGCAAAGATTTAATCATGCAGACATGGAACTACTTCTCATCAAAGAAAAAGTGTTTCTCTCAAACACAAGTGTATATAGAGGTGACTCACTCACTCTACTATCACAATGTCACATAAATCAACTTTGCCTTTCATTTAACCACAATCAATCAAACTCACAAGCAAGTATCATCACAAGGGCTTTTCTATGGCTTGTAATGTGGCTAGGCTAAGAAGAAAATTGGTTTTTCTGGATCACAAAATCCTTGAGTTAAGAGAGTCATTCATAATTTCATCATTTAAACACAATCTCTCTTTTCAAGAAACCATTCTCACTTATTCCCAACTTTCCCTTGCATTGAGCTTTTCTTTTATTTCTTTTCTTTTTCTTTTGCTTTTCATTTGCTCAACACTTAGCTCAATGCTTATTCTTTCTATTTTCCCTTTTCAGATTTCCCAACAACTACAAACTTGAACCTTTATCAATACCACACAAATATTCTCAACTTAACTCAAGGTAATGATTTTCAAAAAGGGTTTTCATATCATGTTTAAGGCTAAAGGTTCAAAGGATAGAACACATTGTTCTTTCTTTTATTGGGCTAAAATCATGCATTGGCTAAAAAGGGATAACAACATATGGCCTTGATCATATGATACATGCAAGCAAGTGATTCAATCATAGAAACTTGGGCAAAATCATTCCCAAAAACTCTGGAGTTCAATCCTCACACATGTTAATTTCAAGTTCCAACATTTAGATAAGCATCCTTCTCAATATCACAACCACAAGTTTACCTCATGCATCTGTTTCACAATATTGTGAGCAACCACTTGTATATCAGCATCATACATAATCTCAACATCAATCAATATAATTAGCATCATAAAGCAACACTCATTACAAACATCATAGCATCATCAAACCATTGCATCACAAATTAAGTTTTAAGCCAAGTACATCATAACATATTCTAAATAACATAAAGATGAACATAAATTAAAAAAAATTAAGTTTAGAAAGCTGGGTTGCCTCCCAGTAAGCGCTTCTTTAACGTCACTAGCTTGACCCAATAAAGCTCAAGTTTGATTTTCAATGTTGATGTGCTTCTTCCTTTCATGACACCAACATAATCTCAACATCTTTCTTGTCACCAACTTGACTCTCCTAGAGTAAGGAGCCTCAATCTCAAGAACTCCATTTGCCTTTATATCCTTGATAACACATAACATGTTCATGAATTTCAATGGTTTGCCAAGGTAGAGTTAATTAATTTCCATCACAAAGTCATGATAAAAAATTTTTTCTTCCTTATCTCCATCATCTTCCTTCAGCCTTGGAAAGCAACAACTATGATTCCTCTTTACCGTCTTGGCAGCTTTATCAGGTAAATTAGTCACTGATAGAACTTCGTCTTTAGCTTTAGGATTAGTCTTTTTTTCTTCTATTGGTTGCCCAACTTCAAAGACATTGAAAGTAATGGTGCAAAGTGGTGCTCAATAAATATCATCGACCGTTCGGTTTCACTATCGACCGTTCGGTTTCACTATTGACCGATCGATCTCCTATTTAACCGTTCGGCCAATCTTCCACCACACAATTCGGCTTCTCCTTTCACAAACCGTTCGGTTTGTCTATCTTTCTCTCAAACCGTCTGGCCCCAGTTACACCGTTCGACAGTTGTCTTTCTTGCTCACACTGTTCTGCCTCGGTTCCACCACCTTCACACTGTTCGGGCTATCTTCTTCTCTATTAGACCGTTCGGTCTGGATCCTCCTTTATAAGATTGTTTGGTCTGGTGCTTTTTTTGTCTTTTCTAGGTTCTAACTCCTTGGTATTTTTTTCTTTTCTTCCAAATCATATCAATAACCTACAAAGTTAAGGGAATCTAGCATACAATCATTAAATTCACCTTTAACTCTCTTATTCACACAAAATTATGATTTCAAGCTAGTTTCTAAGTCAAAAAGGTTGTTTTTAGTATCAAAATTAAGTATCAAATAACGGTAAATTCAACTGTTATCAATGATCCCCTTAATCTAGCATTAGCTTGAATTTCATCTTCCAACCCATCCCATTCATTGAATTGTACAATGGAAAGCGTTGAATATTGTAGCTTCCTAGAGAAGGCATCTGTTGCCCTATAACCACAACCAGGTTTGTACCTTATCTCAAAGTCAAAACCCATTAATTTTGAAATCCATTTCTGTTGCTCCTCCCACATAATCCTCTTGTCAACCAAAAAGCTCAGACTTTTCTGAGTGCACCACAAAATGGCTACCAATCAAGTAATGCCTCCCTTTCTGAATAGCCAACATTATAGCCATTAATTCTCTCTCATAGATAGACTTACATTGAGATCTATCAGACAATGATTGACTCATGTAAGTTATAGGTCTGCCTTCCTACATAAGCACAACTTCTGCTCCCTTGCCAGAAGTTTTTGTCTCTATTACAAAAGGTTTCTCAAAATTTGGAACACTTAAGACAGGTAAAGTGGTCATTGCAGCCTTGAGCTGTTCGAAAGCTTGTTGAGCATCATTTTCCCACTTGAAATTGTCCTTCTTGAGCAACTATGTGAGTGGCCAAGCAATCTTGCCATATTTTTTAACAAATCGCCTATAATATCCTGTGAGCCCCAAGAATCCTCTCAACCCTTTTAAATCCTTTGGAACCAACAAATTTACCATTTCATCAATCTTGTATGGGTCTGTCGAAACTCCTTTTCCCGAAATCAAGTGTCCCAAATATCTCAACTACCCAAAATTACATTTTTTGGAATTTGAAAATAAATTATTTTCCCGCAACAATTGAAGCACCAATTTGAGGTGTTTTTGATGGTTTCCCTCATCCGGACTGTAGATTAGAATTTCATTGAAGAATACTAACACAAACTTCCTTAGATATGGTTTGAAGACCCATTTCATAAGAGCTTGAAAGGTAGAAGGGGCATAGGTTAACCCAGATGACATGACCAAGAATTCATAGTGCCCCTCATGTGTCCTAAAATCTATCTTCAGAATGTCTTCTTCCCTCATTCAAATTTGGTGGTAACCATATTTTAAGTCCAGTTTGGAAAATACAGTCGATCCTACTTCATCCAATAATTCATCAATTAAAGGGATGAGAAATTAGTCAGGTACTGTCAACTTATTAAGTGCCCTATAATCCATACAGAATCTTTACCCATCATCTTTTTTTCTTACAAGAATAACAGGACTAAAGTAAGTGTTAGTACTAGTCCTAATAATCCCTACATGCAGCATCTCACCTACTATCTTTTCAATATCATTCTTCTGATAATAAGGGTACCTGTAAGGTATGATATTTGGTATTTGAACACCTTCTTTGAGATTGATTGCATGATCATGCTCTCTCCTTGGTGGTAGCCCTTGTGGGTCCTGGAAAATATCCTTATACTCCTCTAGGACTGCCTTGATCTCATCAGATAGCTATTGTTGATTTTCCTCTGTATCTTTCAATTGTTGATACGCAATATAGTAACCTACTTCTACATCATGTAAGGCTTCAATCATTCTCTTACAGGATGCTTGTGCCTTGCTTAGGGAAGGGTCTCCCTTTAACACCTTTTTGCCTCATTCATCTCTCCATTTAATGACCATGTTTCGAAAATTAGCTTCAATGTCACTAAGGTCCGCGGATCAAGGTTGTACTTTAATCAAATTAATATGTAATTAAGTGCAATATACTAGAGAGTGACTCCTAGGTCGTCTCTCAAAGACCAATATTTGGTTAAGTCATTGGATCAAAGACATAGTGAGGGAGGGTTTCGGACACATTATGTGAACTGAAATGAATTGATTAACACATAGATTAAACACAAATTAAAAACAGGTTAGCATCTAGATCAATTGCAATGCTCCTTTCACCACTAATCAAACACGAATTAACCAACTATGATTGATACTATGATTGGTTGAAATCCGTGCTTTTCTATGCTTGGAAAGATGATTATGATGTTTGAGAGGTTGAATTGATTGTGACAGAGATACCTTGTGTGAGAATTTGAGCCACTTGCAATTCTTTCTTGTGTGTGATATGTCTCTTGATTGATTGCACATATGCCTTGGCTTGACTTTTGTTGATAATTCTTTATTGATATGCATGTTTGGAAGTGATAAAGGAAATTTTTCTCTTGACCCTCTCTAGCCAAATAAGCCTACCCTGTTTTTAATTCTTTGATAACCCTGTTGAGTTTATGCTCTCCCTTGTTCTTTGTTTTGAAGCCCATACATTAGCCCTAAGTGAAAAACCATGATTACCTGAACTTTAGGAAATTTTGGAGCTTTGGAATTGTTTTAGGAACAAGTGTGATCTTCCTAGGGATTCTGATCAATTGGCTAGTTGGTTCCTCTTCTTGGTTGTGTTGTAAATATGTTATGTATCTTGTCTCTTACAGTTGTATTCTGTTCTAAAAAATAGTGAGAGAAAAGAAGAGAGACAAGATAAGAAAAGAAAGAAAAAAATAGGAAAGATGAGAAAAATAAAAAATTTTGAATAATGGAGTCAAGAGGAGGATTGGATTAGAGGTTTTGGGTGTGATTTCATTGTATTTCACTTGTTCTCCATTGCTCCTCTATTCTTTTTGGTTTGTAGCTTCTCATCCATATTTTAACCTCCCTTGTCCTTGGTCCCACTACAACCATGAAAAGACCTTTTGATTTGAACATGCATATGGTTTGAGTGTTGATATTAGAGGCTTGCCAAGTCTGGTTGTTGCTTGCTTTCCTTAGTACATAGAGTTGACATTGCTTACCCTAGGCACTTGATAGAAACAACAATAGTGCATCTGTGAGGTTTTGTTGCTTTTGATTCACCTCTTGAACCAATTTATTATTATGCCATGTCTAGAATTGCTTGGATGATTACCATGAGTATCTGATTTCTCTTATTCTTTTTGTGTGGGATGTTGTCTACTCCTTTTCTTTTTCCAGATTCCTTGACGTTAAATCTATTTGTGAGTCTTTTTATTTCTACGTGTTGAGGTTGTGTCATTCCCTTGATGTCCTTTGAACTATTCCTTGATCTGCGCCTTGATTTTGTCCAGGAGTGCAAAAGACTAAGTGTGGTCTATTTTGATGAGTCAATACTTTCTTGACTTCACTTAGCTTATTGTACTACATTTAATTAGGGAATTGTGCAAGAATGTCCATTATTTCCCCAATTTTGCTATTTATGCTTAATTTACTCAATAATTCTTATTTTAATTAATTTGAATTATCTGAGGCTAATTATTGTCATTATTAATTGTAGGGGAATTTTTAGAAGTATATTTGGGACATTAAAGGGCTGCCACGTCAACAAATACTCTCCACATAGGCGTTTTAGATTTAATTACATTGTAATTATGTTTTTAGGGCTTTTTGGACTCATCTGCACATTTTGGGCCATTTTTGGCAATTTAAGAGAGGCCCAAAAGTGGGAGCTGATTTGGCAGCCTAGGGTTTAGTGTCAACTGCCCCCCCCCCCCCCCCCCTCAAGAGAGCTCCTTCATTTTTGTAATTTTCGTCTTCTACATTTCTGGAAAGAGAAGAGAGCTCCAAAAAAGGTTTTTATTTTGTTTTCATGTATTGAACTGATTCCCCTTCCAATTTCAGAGTTGAATTTGTTCCTGCACTCAAGTTTTTTCTTCATTTATGCTTTTTCTTGTTGTTTGATGCTGCCATTCAGTTTTTAATGTTCATTTTCGTTCTCCATTGTTATACTTGTTTTCAATTTACATTTTTCCCATATTTTCGTTCCAGCACATCCGCTTCAGTTATCTGTTTGATGTTATGGATTACTTTTTGTTTTTGATTTCTCGTTCCAGTAGCATTTAACTTTGCTGCATTGGGGTTTCATTCTTCGTTTCTAGGTTGCGTTTCTGCCAAGTTGTTCTTTTTGCTGCATTGACTGTAATATCGTTTGGTCTCTAACATACTTCACTGTTAGTATCGTTCGGTTTGTTCTTGTTCGTTTTTCTAATGTGTTGTAGTTACGACATTCTGATCTAATTAGCATTTTATTGGTGTAATATCGTTCGGCTTTCTTCTGTATGACATTGTTTTCGAATTAATTGCAATTCAATTTTCCATTCTAGTTTACATTCTCTTGCTCATTTTCGTTTTCTTTGCTGATATTTGTAATATTGTTTGGTTTCTAACTCTTCATCCATGCCTTTCTTCTTCTCCCTCATTCTAGTTGTACCCATTTACATTTCTATTATGAGTGTGCTGGCGGAGGAACGTACGTTAATATCCTTTAATAAGAATTTTCGTCCGTTGCGTGAGAGAAAAGCAAAAGAAGGAGGATGTAAAACTAAAAGTTAGATAGTTGCATTCAAAAGGAGATTAAACTTTACCTTTATTATAGTTGCATTTAAAAGCGAATTATGGTTTGCCTTTATTTGCTGAAAAAATACCTAACGGTAGGTAATGTAGGATTTCAAAGTTGTCCTATTTCTTCTTAAGCTTTTGGATATACAATAACACTTTTGAAAAATGCAAGCAAGCCATTTGTGGGTGTAGTGTGAAGCAAGTTTCTTTTATTTGTGTAATTGCAAAGTGGGGTGTTTTGTTTTTTGATCTCGGATTCATGTCGATTATGTTAAATTTTTAAAGAAGTCATTGAATATGTATGTTTTCTTCACCTTATATATTTTTTTCTTTCATAAACCTCAACTATTATATATCTTTATCCGTATGCTGATGTGATTTTCCATCGTCAACACTTGCAGTGTTAGTGTGTTTGGCGTCTCACTAGAATCAATGCAGTGTTCCTATGATTCAAAAGGAAACGGTGTCCCCATCATTCTACTGCTAATGCAAGAACGATTATACTCACAGGATGAGGAAGAAGAGTGGAAGATGGAGAGAGGGAGAGAAGCTGAGGGTGAAGATGCAAGGAAGGAGATGTTGACTAAGTGTTAGAAAAAAAAAATGACGTGGCATATCACTGTTAGCTACATCAACTTGTTTTTAATGCGGTTAGTTTTGAAGGACCAAATAGTGTAAAATAATTGAATATAATAAAAGTTTAAACCTTCACTCAAAAGTTAAGAAAAATGAAAATTCATCCCAAATTGAAGACTTAAAAAACGGATGATTCATCGTAAAATCTTATTATCATCTCTACGGTAATTAGATACCAATAGTTTGATACGTTAAAATATGATTAAAATCAATCATAACATCTCTAAAATATTGATCATTTTAAAATTTATATTCCTGCACGATTTATCTTTAAAAAGACAAAATTAAAAAGAAAAAATATTTAAATTATTTTAATAACCCTTCAACATTTTACAAATAATACGTGACTGGGCTTCTATTCGCTCGGAATGGTTAGAATGGCAAATTCAAATGGAACCATGAAGACATAAATGGAGGACAAAATCAGATTTAAAAAAAGAAGAAAAGTCTGGAGTAATTTAATCTGACAATAACGGCGAGAACTGTAGAGTCTGACTGTTGTTTTCTTTCAGCGCATATAATTTTGTTTATTTATTGGTTAAAGTAGATTCGAAAGTACTAGAGTCACGACACCGTCTTCACAGTACAAATAACCAAATAAAGTCTGCCTCCTCATCCATCTCTTGCTTGTTCCGCTCTTGCATGTTATTACCACCTTCCCTCAATGCTTCTCGTCTATATGACCCCAACCAACCAACCACATTAACTGATAAACCCCTCTCCCACACTCTCCCAACCCAAATTATGTTGTTCGTAAAAGCCCTACTTCAGCTCTCCTATTTCTTTCTTTCCGTCGTGATGACTACCACCTTGGTGGCCGCCGCCGATGACGCGGTGATGTCCAATTTCCTTAAATCGCTGAAGCCACCACCTCCAGGTTGGTCTCAGACAACCCCATTCTGCCAATGGAAGGGTATCCAATGCGATTCGTCCAACCGCGTCACCAGCATAAGCCTCGCTTCAAAGTCCCTCACTGGAACGCTCCCCTCCGATCTCAATTCCCTCTCTCAACTCCGTTCCCTCTCTCTCCAAGACAATGCACTCTCGGGCCCCCTCCCCTCGCTCGCCCAACTCTCCTTCCTCCAAACGGCCTACCTCAACCGCAACAACTTTTCAGCCGTTCCCTTCGCCGCCTTCGCCTCCCTGAACTCCCTCCAAACCCTCAGCCTAGCCTCCAACCCTTACCTCTCACACTGGACTTTCCACACCGATCTCACCTCCTCCACCAACCTAATCGACCTCGACCTCGCCTCTGTTTCCCTCTCCGGTGCCTTACCCGACATTTTCCACAAATTTCCCTCTCTACATAGTCTTCGCCTCTCCTACAACAACTTGACTGGTAGTTTACCCTCCTCTCTCGCCATTTCCACAATCGCCTCGCTCTGGCTCAACAACCAGGCAACCGGCTTGTCCGGTACTCTCTCCGTTCTCTCCAACATGACGCAGTTGAGCCAGGCCTGGCTCCACAAGAACCAGTTCACCGGTTCCATTCCAGATTTGTCCCAATGCAAGGGCCTGTTTGACTTGCAGCTCCGAGATAATCGGCTAACCGGCGTGGTTCCTATTTCCTTGACGACTCTTTCGAGTTTAAAGAATGTTTCGCTGGATAACAACGTGCTTCAGGGGCCTGTGCCTGCTTTTGGGAAGGGTGTGAAGGTGACTCTCGATGGAATTAATAGCTTTTGTCTCGATACTCCCGGTGATTGTGATCCCAGGGTGATGGTTTTGCTTCAGATTGCTGAAGCGTTTGGGTATCCCATTCAGTTGGCGAATGCGTGGCAGGGGAATGACCCTTGTAACGGCTGGAACTTTGTTGTGTGTTCCACTGGGAAGATTGTTACTGTCAATTTCGCGAAGCAGGGTTTTTCTGGTACCATCTCGTCTGCATTTTCGCAATTAACTGATTTGCGCAGCTTGTTTCTCAATGGAAATAACTTGACCGGTTCTATTCCTGAGAGTTTGACCTCTTTGCCTCAGCTTCAGACTCTTGATGTGTCCGATAACAACCTCTCTGGAGAGATTCCTAAGTTCCCGTCCAAGGTGAAGTTAATGACTACCGGTAATGCTAGGCTTGGGAAGGCTCCTAATCCTGGAGGTGGAGTAAGTGGGTCTACTCCTTCAGGGTCTCCATCTGGTGGAAGTGGTTCTGAATCTGCAAAGGGTAGTGCTTCTTTGTCGCCAGGTTGGATTGGTGGTATAGTTGTTATTGTTTTGTTTTTTACTGGAGTAGTATTGTTTCTGGCTTGGAAATGTTATGCCAAAAGGCAGCGGCGGAAGTTCAGGAGGGTTAATGGTCGTGAAAATGGCACAGGAAGCTTTAAAATTGAGTCTATCAATGTTTATAATGGTTATGGTGGTGTTCCCAGTGAGTTGCAAAGCCAGAGCAGTGGTGATCGCAGTGACGTTCTTGCTGCTTTTGAAGGTCGAAATGGGTCAATTTCTATTCAAGTTCTTCTACAAGTTACCAATAATTTCAGTGAGGAGAATATTTTAGGTAGGGGAGGGTTTGGAGTAGTTTATAAGGGCGAGTTACATGATGGAACAAAGATTGCTGTTAAGAGGATGGAATCTGTTGCAATGGGAAATAAAGGACTTAACGAGTTCCAAGCAGAGATTGCAGTTCTCAGTAAAGTTAGGCATAGACATTTGGTTGCTCTTCTTGGGTATTGCATCAATGGAAATGAAAGGCTTTTGGTATATGAGTATATGCCTCAAGGTACATTAACACAACACCTGTTTGAGTGGCAGGGACATGGCTATGCTCCCTTGACATGGAAACAAAGGGTAACAATAGCTTTGGATGTTGCACGAGGGGTGGAATACTTGCATAGCTTAGCTCAACAAAGCTTCATTCACAGAGACTTAAAACCCTCAAATATACTACTTGGTCATGACATGAGAGCAAAGGTTGCAGATTTTGGATTGGTTAAAAATGCACCAGATGGAAAGTATTCTATTGAGACTCGGTTGGCTGGAACATTTGGATATCTTGCACCTGAATATGCTGGTATAGAAATCTCTGATTTTTGTTTTGTACAAATATGCCTTAATCTTGTAGTTCATATTTATTTATTCTTCTTTCGGTGGTTTTAGCTGTCGATTACTACTTCAATATCATGAAAGTATCGTACTGCGCTTTTCAGAAAATTGAAGTACCCTAAACCTTATGAATAACCACACAAAAATAAGTTGAAATAATTGACGCTCATTCCCATCAGAGTAGGCAATTCATTTTGTCTACTTTGCAATTTTATATTCGGCTGGGTGTAGAGTTTTCTGGATGGTGTAGTGGTCTATATACCTCAGGATTTTTTGAGCCATTTATAGAAAGCTATCAGAGTCTGAATCCCAATGCCGATTATCCTTTATGATGTGATGAATGCTCTGATTGCATAAAATGTTGGATTACTGAATATTGTCATCGCCTTGGGTGGTAGTTCTCTGTTGCTAAGAATCACTTTTGTGAACTTTATCCGCCCATCCCATATCCTTGGTGCATTGGCGCATCTTTTGTTAAAATTTACTAGTTTTGATCCATCTACATATAAAACCTATGTAGCATAAAACTTACTAAAATGTTGCTCTGCTTCACTTATCTAATTTTAAAAGTTAGATTATTGTTGCAGTGAATGTGAGTAGATGCACTTGATTAATGCTAGACTATTAATTGGATTATGTATAATGTTATCTTGTTTCTTGCCAGCCACTGGAAGAGTGACAACCAAAGTGGATGTTTATGCATTTGGTGTAGTTTTGATGGAACTTGTTACCGGTAGAAAGGCATTGGATGATACCGTGCCAGATGAAAGGTCTCACTTGGTTACATGGTTCCGTAGACTACTAATTAACAAGGAAAACATTCCAAAGGCAATTGATCAAATTCTCAACCCCGACGAGGAAACTACGGAGAGCATGTATAAGGTGGCTGAACTGGCTGGCCATTGCACTGCTCGTGAACCATATCAAAGGCCAGATATGGGTCATGCAGTGAATGTCTTAGTTCCTCTTGTGGAGCAATGGAAACCTATTAGTCATGAAGAAGAGGACAGCGGTAACGGTGACTTTCAGATGAGCCTTCCTCAAGCTCTACGAAGGTGGCAAGCCGATGAAGGCACTTCCTCGATATTTAATGATGTATCCATCTCACAAACCCAATTAAGCATCCCCTCTAAACCTGTCGGATTTGCAAACTCCTTCGATTCACTGGATTGCCGGTGAATTTCACAAACCACAATTATTCGAAGGCATCTTTAGTCCATATGACGGGAATGGAAGGGTTGGTTGTAACTTTATTTTTAAATGGTATTATTTTGGGCGCTCTTAAAATCTCCTCAACTAAGCTAAACCGGGATGTGAATCTTCATTCTTTATTGATTCTTTTAAACAATAGTTGGGTTTTGGAAATGATGAATAAACTATTTGGTTAAAAAGTTTCAAGTTGGTCTTTATTTATAGGGTTAAATATGTTTTTAGTCCCTAAACTATTGGCCATTTCTGGTTTTCGTCCCTCTTTCAAAGTAAGGTACAATTTGGTCCTCATTCTTTAGAAAAACGTTCGTTTTAGTCCTCAAAATTTTGTTTTTAGTCCTCGTTTTAGTCCTCAAAACGTTCGTTTTTTCGACTAAAACGAACGTTTTTTAAAGATTGAGGACCAAATTGTACCTTACTTTGGAAGAGGGACGAAAACCAAAAACGGTCAATAGTTTAGGGACTAAAAACATATTTAACCCTTATTTATATTTATATTTCAATTGAATATCAAACTTTGTTAAAATGTTTCAATTAGATATTTTTGTTATATTTTCAAAAATGACATTAAAAGAGTAGAAATGTGACCGTGGAATACATGAGTCAAAGTTTTTTAAAATTATCTTACTCTCACATTATTATGTGGTCAACTCTTTCTCTTTTTCTTTTATTTTTTCACCATCTACAAATATCACTCACACCGCACACACCCCATCAGTTACCCAAAATACTCAACATTTCCACATTTCTATATCGTTACGACACAACCTTTCTCTTATGTTAATAAACAATCAGTTTCTTTGTACCACCTACTCTCTAGTGTTTTCAATCCTCTTCTTATATATCCTAATACCTATGCACCAAAAGCTTCTCACTCTAAATTATTTATTTATTTATCTTTCCCACTTTTTCATACACATTGTCTCAACACTCGTAAATCACTTAGAGGAAGTTCACCTCAAATGTAGCTATAGTCATTGAAACATTCTTTGTCAAGGTTAAAACTGCCATATCAAATAATTTTGAGTTAGTTCTGCCTAAGTTGTTGAAGAAGAAATCTTTGTTCAAGTCCAAACCAAACATCGATGTGTGGACATTCGAGATCGTCAATATCATTTTAACTCCTCCACCCATAGCATTTTCTCTCTTATGCCACCATCATTTGCATATGAAACAACATCATCAACCTCGAGGGCATGAGAAAAATATTTGTAACGATGAGCCCTTCCTTATCGAACTCGTTTACGCCAAGTTCACCGAATTGCTCCGTGTCATGGTGAACTCATTGGTCCGACTAAACACCCACTATTATTAAAATTATTAAAAGACATAAGAAAGTCTGAACAAGCTAATTGTTATCTGAAACAAGAACAATTGAAGCGTTTACTTGAGTTAAGTTGATACCATGAGCGAAGCAAACACATCATCTTGTGATGAAGTATCTATACAATTGGTATCTTCAAAATAAAAGAGCTTAATTGTAAAATGCTACATAATAGTAAGAAATCAAAAAACACTTTGTTGTTCTGAGTGAGCATTAAATAACATTAAATGTCCAATGTTCAAAAGCAACATAAGTGATAAGAAAAGTCATTTACTGCTAACTTTGAAGATAACCTATTCTATACGTATCCATAGTGCTACAGATCAAATATTAAATGTGGATGTTAGAGACAAAAGAGATAATCATGGAATGTTCCTTTCTTGAAGCAAAATCTAAAAAGATCATACAGCCTACTTCAAGCAAAGGATTGAAAAAGCATGCATGCTCTAGCAAAGTTGACTTACATAATGATTGTTGTGAAAAGAAAAAAAAGAAAAACAAGCATCAAGACTACGAACTACAAACACATTCTAACTGACAAATATTCACAAATTATAAAAATAGAAGATCTCTCAAGAAGAAATTCAAGAGGATAATAGAATAGAGGATAGCCAAAGTGCATAAAGCTTACAATCCTCTTAGAAAACGCTTTCTATTTGAAAATATAAGAACTTCCAAGTTAAACGATCTTTTATTTTTTAAAGAAAGTTCTTACAAATACTACAGTAGAAGTTATTTTGAATATCACGTTACAAAGCTCATATTTCAAGTCGAGCTTCTAAGCCTTTAAAAGAATATTTTACATTGTCAACAACGTGTTATATCAGAAAGGTTGTGAAAAACATTTTTCATAAACATTATTCAACTCCTCCCTTATAGTGTTTCTTAGGTACTTCACGTATAACTTGTGTTATATTTGAAAAGATAATGTTGCAAGTGGTGGTTCAAATGCATAGTAGCAAGGAGCTTAGGGATTGCTTTGAGAATGCAATTTCTTTTATTTCGAATTATTTTGAATAAATTTTAATTATTGACTATTTTTAAGTATTTTTTATTATTTGAAATAAATTTTATTGAGTGGAAGATTTATAAAATTTATTTGATGAAATAAATGAACGTTATAATTTTATTTTATGATTCAAAATAAATACATTTAGAATATGTGTGAAACTTTTCTATGTTTTAGTAACACATAATAGGTGATATATCATTTGAGTTGATGATTAAAATTGTCTAGCCTTAAGCTCTAAAGACCTAAAAATAAGTTGATTATACACTTTTCTAGCCTTACTCTCTAAAGAACTAAAGGTTAGGGGTTGTGTGATGATAAGCCCAAAGCACTATGCTCAATACCAATGGAGTTAGTTATTCATGAGAAGATGGTTTAGATTTTACCTATAATAACCTAATGGTTAATTAAAAGGTCAAATGGGAAAAATGAGACATTAAAATCTGAAACAAAAAGAATTTAAAAGAAAGAGAAAACTCAAAAGACCACAAGAAATGAAGATAAAGAGAGATTTAGAAACAAAAAACAATGATATAAGATCTTTAAATGGTGTTGAATTTTTACGTTTTAGCTAAGAAAAAAAAATCAAAGAAAACCACAAAAAATGTGTCATTTGGATTGTGTCACAAGGTTGTATGGAGTTTCATCGGTGATATGGAATAGCATGCTTATGTAAACTAGAAATTACAATTAACATAGTAGAATTGAAAAAGGAATTGAAAAAAAGAAGCGAAAGATAAAGAATAAGAAAACTTATGGAGAAAGGTTGTCATACCACTTAGAAAAGATAAGTGGAAGGATTGACACGTGTTTTACCACAAGATAAGATTTGAAAATTGAAATTAAGAGATAATTGTTATCTTTAAGAAGTAATGCAATGGAATACAAAATACTTTTTATTTCATTTATTACTGTGTGTACACAGGGGAGCTAGAAATTGCTTTAAATAGCTTTAAGATAGGAAGAATGGTAAATGAGCTAAGGAATGTGAGACTAAGATGCATGAAGCAACTCAAGTACACAGCAAAGCAGCAACAAGTCTCACATCATTCCTTTCTTCATTTTTTTAAAGGTATATAAGCTACCATTCTCGTATCAAAATTAAAGTTAATAAGTTGTTGTCGTGAGATACAAGGCACAATATAAGGAAGATTTATTTATTCTTCTTTTCTTTTAATATCAAGCTATATGTTATGTCTCATATTATTTGTATTTTGGAAAAGAAGAAGGATATATAAACTTTTTACACTTAAAAGAGAAAAAAAACGACCAACACCACTGAGGATAGAAATAAGTCAAAAAATATATATACTACTCTTTTTTGACAAACAAATAAAGAAATCATGAGATGAGATGATTCCTTAAGTAATGTTTTGTGTAACTTATTATCTTCGTATATGATCACTGGTATGAAGTCTCCTCACAAGTTCCTTGCTCTCTGTTTTGTTAAATAATATTTTTACTCTTTAAAAATATTAAAAAAGTATTGTACTTAGACACATATTCAATTTATATTGTTTTTTCTATATATTTAAAAAAAATTGACTAATTGATATTTGGGGCTTGTCATGTGTTAAGTGGAGGATATACAGTTGTTACAGTTGTGGTAGCAAAAGTCACCAAAGAGAATAGAGAGAAAGAAATTGTTGGGCGAAGATAGGGATGAAGAGGGAGTGCGAACAGCTTGGTTCCAGCGCAGGGAACTCAAGCTGCGGGTACTCGAGTGACAAATCGAACATTTGGGACGAGGAAGGAGGCATGGACGAACTTCTGGCGGTGGTGGGTTAGAAGGTGAGATCTTTCGACATGGCGGAAATCGTGCAGAAGTTGGAGCGTCTTGAAGAAGCCATGGGAAACATTCAAGACGATCTCAAGGAACTTTCAGATGGCGCCGCGCACTATAACCCCTCTGATATCTCCAACTGTCGAGACCATGCTCTGCAATTTCGACTTGCTTCCTCCAGAAGAACCAGATAAGGGCTACCCCTCTTCAGACTAGGATCTCAAGGCTATTCCAGGGAAAGCAATTTACGACAGAGGTGTTAGCACCACGCCAAATGCTAAGCGTCGCAAATCTACCAAGTCAACGCGTGCTTTTCTGGTTGTTGACTCACAGAAGAACGGGATCCTTCACGTGCACAGTCTCATGGCGTGCGCGGAGGCCGTAGAAAACAACAACCTCGTCGTCCCGGAGTCGTTGGTGAAGCAGACCGGATTCCTCGCGGTGTGGTTGGAGCTATGCAGAAAGTCACCACCTACTTTACGGAAGTGCTCACATGGCGAATCTATCGCATTTTCCCTCTCCAGCACTCAATCCCAGACTCTCTCGAGATTCACTTCTATGAAACCTGTCCTTACACCAAGTTCGCACTCTTCACCGCGAACCAAGCTATTCAGGAAGCGTTCCAAGGGAAGAGCCACGTTCACGTCATAGATTTCGGAATCAACCAGGGGATGCAGTGGCCAACACTGTTGCAGGCTCTCGGCCTTCGTCCCGGCGGTCCTCTCACTTTCCGGCTCATCGGAATCGGGCCTCCAGCAGCGGATAACTCTGACCAACTCCAGGAGGTCGGATGGAAGCTCGCACAGTTGGCAGAGACGATTCACGTGCGGATTGAGTACCACGGCTTTGGCGCCATCGATCCGTTGTCCATAAATTCGGTCGGAGATTCTGACAGTGGTGGAGCAAGAATCGAATCATAATGGACTGAGGTTTCTTGACCGCTTCATTGAGTCGCTACACTATTATTCAACTTTGTTCGACCCGGTGGAGGGCTCGCCTGTGTGAATCCAGAGAATAAGGCGATGACGGAGGTTTACCTAGGAAATAAATATGTAACGTGGTGGCTTGCGAGGGAATAGATCGCGTGGAATGGCACGAGACCCTTAACCAGTGGCAGAACCGGTTCAGTTCGACAGGGTTTTGTCCGGTTCGTTTGAATTCCAACGCGTTCAAGCAGGCTAGCATGTTGCTCGCTCTTTTTGCTGGTGGGGATGGGTATAGGGTGGAGGAGAACAGTGGGTGTCTCATGCTGGGATGGCACACAAGGGCCTTGATTGCCACTTTCGCGTGGCAACTCGCAACGAAATCGGTGGTTGCACTCTGAATCTGATACCGATTCACCATACAACCTTTTATTATTATTTTTTAAAAAAATTAATTTTCAATTCACTCCTGCTGAAAAAAAAAAAAAGGAACTTGTGGGGATGAGGGGGCAGTGTGTAAATGTGCTATGCTTGAGCACTGATTGCATGAGACCGAGACCCACCCCATTGTCCATTTATCTACCGCAACTTATGTCTTCTGTCCGACCCTTAATTTACCTATGTCAGGGGTTTATTTTTTCTCTTCTTTTTCAAGTAAACCTGTTTTTTGTTCTGCTTTCTTACTGCTTGGGTTGGATGGAATCTCTTGTAATTTGTTAGGATTGAATTTAAAAGCTTAATGTGCATTATTTATTTATGATTAAATGTATAGTTTCTGATAATATATTAGAGTATAAGTATAATTGTATTTTTAATTTTATTTTCTTAATACATGGACCCGCAATTTTGGTGAATAGGATTAGTATGAACCATCATTGTCACATTTAGAAGGGTGTTGCTCCCTCCACCTCCACCCTTTCTCCCTCCACCATCCCATTCCTGTTCTACCCTTCTTTTTATTTTTTCATTTCTATTTTATCTTTAGTAAAATTTTAGGGTTAATATTTTTTAACCTCTACCCAGTCCAATCCTCTACATGTACGCAGTGGCAACTCTTCTTCCTCTTTATCGTTCGTTCCCTCATTGTTTCATTGTGCTCTTCTTCCTCTTTTTCATGTTCCACTTCTTCCTCTCATTCTTTAATTGTGATAGAATTGTGGTCTTAGAGTGTGGTGGACTTTCATTAGGTGGTGTGCTTAGTGAGAGATTGCAAGTGGTGGTGGAAGCAATTGATCAGTCGTGCCAAGATCGATGTGGGGTGGTGGGGTGGTGGTGTGGTGGGGCTTGAAGGATTCGTCGTGAAGGTGCGTAATAAACCCTAAAAAGATAAACGTATAATCTTTAAACGGATGTGAGCATCCCTCAGCGAATGTCAACATCCGTTTAAGGGAAAACGGATGTCGATATCTGTTTTGCCTTAAACGGATGTTGACATCCGTTGACGGATGCTCACATTCGTTTAAAGTTACATGTTTATTGTCCAGTTTATTTTTATTATTTTATTTTTTTATATTAATTTTGGAAATATTTTAATAATGTAATTTATATGTTTTGATGTATTATTTTTGAATATATTTTTGATGTATTTTAATAATGTATTTTTGAAAATCTTTATTGTTATTAGTTTATATTTATATTTTTTTGTATTTTGTAGTTAATATAATTAGTTTTTTGTTTTAATGTTTTTGTATAATATATATTTTTTATATTTGGTTTTTGTATTCTTTAATAATTTTATAATTATATAAAAAATTATTTATTAGTTTAATTATATGAAATATATAATTTTATTATATTAATATTTTTGTAATTAAAACAAACGGATGTAGTGAAGTTGGGGGTGGGAATCTGAAAAGAGAGAGAAGGAGAGTTGGGAGGTGGGGCTGAGTAAAAAGTAAAAATAGGTAGAAAGATAGGGTTTGAGTTTAAAGTAAATAAATAAGGTTAAAAGTTAAAAAGGTTATTTTTGTAATTAAAATATATTTTTTTCGAAGGTTGGGGAGGTAGAGGGAGAACTTGTGGTGGTGGAGGGAGCAACACCCCATTTAGAATGATGGTAGCCCAATGTCTGGGCCAGAAACCTGCTTTTATAGAATGGGTGTTACTCCCTCCACCCCCACACGTCTCTTCCTCCACACGTCTCTTCCTCCACCTCTCCAATTTTCTAAAATGCCAATTATATCCTTCTAAAATGACAATTATATCCTCAAAAGTTAAAATTTTTTATTTTTATTATTTTAATATTTTAATTTATTTAAAACTTCTGATTTACTTCCCTCTGCACCTCTTCCTCTCTTCCATTTTCGTTTACCTTTCTCTCTTCCGTTAAGCTTCTTCTCCACCTATAACAAATTCATATTTTAACAAATTCATATTTTAACAAAATTATTACGTTTAAAAACTAACCATATATAACATTTAAAATTATAAATTTAAATATAAATTACTGTAAATAAAATAAACAAATAAAATAAAAACGAAACGTAAAAGGAACACTGCCTCTGGACGGATGACATCCTTCAACGGATGTCAACATCCGTTGAAGGCAAAACGGGGTGACATCCGTTTTGCCTTAAACGGATGTCGACATCCGTTTTGCCTTAAACGGATGTTGACATCCGTTGAAGGATGTCATCCGTCCATAGGCAGTGTTCCTTTTACGTTTCGTTTTTATTTTACTACGTTTTGCGGCTCATGCAAGGATTATAGGCTTGGATATTAAAAGGATTATTGGAAGTATGGGAAGGATTTAGGGTTTAGGATTATTGGAAGGATTATGAGTACGTACCTGGAGAGGAACCACGACAAGGACACTACACCATAAACGCACTGCACCACGTACTGCACCGAGAACAAGAAGAAGATTGTTTGATAATTCTTTTCACGATCACCAAGCTTTGTAGAAAAATATTTTACTCATACAAGAAACTACGTAGGTTATCAGTGAAATATGTTATAAATGAATAAAATTAAAAAACAACAATTTTAAAAATAAAATTTTACTGAGGGGCAAAATAGTAAAGGAAAGGTGGAGGAAGGGGCAAAATAGTAAAGGGGAGGTGGAGGAAGAGATGTGTGGGGGTGGAGGGAGCAACACCCTTATAGAATTGGTATGAGACTAGTAACCAAAATAAGGTTTTTGCAAGAAACTTGGTAAATTTGTAGTATAAATTATCGATATAGGTAAAAAAATTTCAAATTACGAAAATAGACAAGTCGTGGAAAACTCATACGACTTCAAATGAAGAAGAGACACGACTTCATCTCTGACCACACGACTTTACCCTAACACCGTGGTCAGAGATGAAGTCGTATACCCTAAAAATGACTTTAGAACATGGTAATCGATTACCAAGTGTTGTAATCAATTATCACGCTTTTTTTCATAAAACAAATATAAAAAAATTGAAGTCTCAAGAGGTTGACGACTTCTATTCAAGTCGCACTCCCACCTATCTTTACTTTTTTAATTTTTAATTTCTTTTATTAATTAAATTTATTTATTTTATAATTTGTAAAAATGTTTTTAAATATATTTAAAATAATTAAAATTATATCTAATTAATAATTAAAGTTTTTTAATATTATTAAATAAATAAATTTTATTATTTTAATTAATTTTGTAATTAAATCAAATTCCTTATAAAATAATTTCAATTAAATAATTTATAACTATAATTACTGTAGTTATCTAATTAAAAATACAAAACCATTTATGTTTCTATTTTCTGAACTTTTATTATTATAATATTTTTTTTACAAATTATAATTAATTAATAACAATTTTTTTCATTATAAACTATTTAAATTAATAAGAAAACAAAATAATTAAAATTGTAGGGGAGGTTGACGACTTCTTGAAGTCGTGCACCCCACACACTTTCACTTTTTCAATTTTTTTTTATTTAAAATGATTTATAATTTATAAATAATATGTATTTAAAATATTTAAAATTATATATAATTAATAATTAAAGTTTTTTAATATTATTAAATAAATAAATTTCATGATTTTAATTAAATTAATTTTTTATAAAATGATTTTAATTAAATAATTTATAACTATTATTATTTAATCATGTAATTAAAAATTAAAAAAAAATTATATTTCATTATAATTTTTTTTAATCTAATAAATTTACTTAAACAAATATTTATTTTAAATGGATTTTTATTTATGTATTTACAATAATTTTGGTTATAAATTATTTAATTAAAATCATTTTATAAAAGTTAATTTAATTAAAAAATTAATGAAAATCATGAAGTTTATTTATTTAATAGTATTAAAGAACTTTAATTATTAATTATATATAATTTTATATATTTTATATACATATAAATACATTATTTATAAATTATAAATCATTTTAAATATAAAAAAATTGAAAAAGTGAAAGTGTAAGATCAGGAAAAATAAATAAAATATCTATGAAGGTAGTTTATACATTAATCATGTTTATAAAAATAAGAAATAACATTTTAAATAGAGGTGAAGTTTAGCATAATTGGTTATAGTGGGTTATAAGTCATTTGTTTGATTCTTCCTTTATGAATAATATAACATCCCTAATTTTGGGATATCCCTATTACGAGTGAAATTTAACAATTTTAAAAATCATAACACCATTACAAAAATTCACTTATATAATACATAAATTAGTATAATGAAATAAAATAAAGTAAACTCAATTACATTGTCTCTAACATTTATAGCACAAAACTTTAAATAATAAAAGTCTTTTTCTCAGTCTTGCGTCTTTATCATGCATTTGGAGCATCTGCAACATCTGCTCCCGTATAACCAAAAGTTATACGATCATCGCAAGACACACATAACCCCAAACACAACAAATATGGGTAATGGGTAAGCTACCATAACACAACCAATAACAATAAAATCTGTACATAGGAGCAAACACAACTTAATAACAAATCAATCATCTACAATGTTATCCTACTAACAAAATAATTAATACACCATGATCATTATCAACATCATCATTAACTATATGATGACTATACCATCAAGGTCATCCTTATCAACATCATCTCCAAACAAATCGTCACTACTAATCCTCATTACATGTACCTCTATTAGATATAACCTCATCATGAATCATTCATCATGAATAAAATCATGAGCTCTGCAATACCATAAACTTTATAGTAACAGGCATCAGTCACACTGAGATACATTCCAACATTCACCCATTCCAATTATCACTCAAAGTTTATCATATTCCTAAACACAACCAATATTCCCATTCTCTACTTAACTTTATTCATTCATCAATATCTAAAGCTTATTCAAAACTCAATATACTCAATATGAACCACATGATTCCATTCAAACAATAAATGAATAAAACAAATGAACAAGTATCATTAAATATCAATCCAAAAATAATAAATAATTTATTACTTTAATTAATCATTAAAATCAAATTTGCAAGTAATCTAAAATCTCATTAATTTTCTTTTTGAATCAAATTAATTTCTCTTTCCAATTTTAATTTAAATTAATTTGATTGTCAATTAATTGCTAAATAAATAATAATAATTTTCTTCTCATAATTATAATAATAATTATTATAATTTAATGTTTTCATCTCTCTCCCTTTATAATTTATATTTTCATTAATTAATCTCAATAATTAACTAATTTATTTCTCATTGCTTTAATTTTAGAGACATATGATTTATTTTCAATTCTCTTCTTATTCTTTATTATCTTAAATTTTATCTCTACGACTACAAAATATTTGGATCTCACAAATTCCAACTTTGGGCTTGTGCAAGCCCAACTAGGTTCAATCTGCCGCAACCCAATAGTCTACTACCATCCAATCTGAACTTGTTCATCGTCACTTGCTACTGGCTACCTCGAAGGTGGACATCCCCACGGTCAACCCAACACAGACGCAACCAAGCTCTTAAAGAAACCCAAACGCAGATTAAACGAATATCCCAGACCCAAATTCAAAAATGGAAAATCTCACCTTCTCAAATCGCATAAAAATAAAACAAGATTGGAACCCTAATTTCATTCATTGCAATTTCAGATACATAGGAAAATTCCTAATTAATAATGTAAGAACAGGACCCCAAAGTCCCAAATCGAAATCCTAATCCGCGCAGCCGATCTGCAGAGAAGAAGAAGAATCCCAACCCAATTTCGAAATCAGAGAAAAATACCCAAATTTGCAAACCCTAACCCCACACAACGAAACTCAAACCTGCAGAGAAGATTACAAAGAATACCCAATTCTGCAATAATCAGGAAATCCAATTCGCCCTCTCAAATTGTAAAATTAAATAAACAATGTCAGAAACTGCAAGATTGAGGCCGCCATTGACTCCACTACCTTCGTCGGTACCCCTCGCAACGGTCGTTGCTGCCTTTGCCAGCCACCGTCAACAAAGATCCTTCCCGTGAGTCAACAAAAAGAGAATCGAGAAAAAACCACAACGACCATGTCCTCGTGTTAGCATAAAGCTAAAGAGCAGAAATTTTGATGATGTCTCAAAGTCAAGTCTCAAGTGCTCTTATTGCAGGAAGATCTTCATGAAGACTTATTTTTATATTAAAGCTTTTATAATTTAGTAGATTTATTTATAAGTTGTGGTTTATATTTGATTCTATGTATTGTTTGCCTTAGGTTGTCTTAAAATTTATTTTGAATAAGAAAACCTCATTTTATACTCAAGATAATTGATTATCAATTTATAATAATCAATTATCAGTAATCAATTATGACTTGTCATAATTGATTATAATGAGCAACTATGAGAATTTTTAAGCAAGTTTTTTTACCATTGTGCATTCATTAAATGCATAATTAATTACCATGATTGGATAATTGATTATCACACGTTAATTAGTTGACAACAGATATTTGGGGGTATCCTTGAGTGAGATCTCTATAAATCAGATTGGGACTCTCATTCTAAAATACGAAATACAAAATACGAAATAAGTCTATTTTGAAAAATCTTATCTGCAGTGTGCAATGATAAGTGTTCTAGGGTTTGCTGAACCCTTGTGGTGTGGCTTTGAGAACTTAGCGTGTTGGCATAGAGCGAGAACTTTCACATGGAGTGTGATTGAGTGCTATTGTTGTTGCTGAGTTAAAAGTCTATCATCCTTCGTGAAGCATTCGGAGGAGGTGTTCATCCTTTGTGAAGATTCAGAGGAGGTGTTCATCGCTTGTGGGTTACAAGGGAAGTGACTTTCATCTCTTGGGGTAACAACAGAGGTGATTTCTAAACTTTTACAAATTGTTTATTTGTGATTGTAATTTGTAATTGTTTTGTGAGTAGTGAACTCTTTATCTTGATTTGAGATAAGCAACTGGATGTAGATTGGTAAAGTCCGAACCAGGATAAAATTATCTATGCAAATTTCTCTCAACCTTACTCTCTTTATTTGTTATTATTATTTGATTGGTAAGTTTAATTGAGTAGAAAATAAAAGGCACACATTCGTATTAAAAACCCTCTTGGTTTGTTATTCCACGCTAACCATTCCGCTACAACTGCTTTGACACCTCCGCCGCTGCAAGCCTCATCCCACCGTGAGCAAAAGTTCATGCCATAGCCACCAGAACGTGTAGACCAGAACCAAAGGAGAGGAAAGAAACTTTCTCCCTTGTCATGCCAACCAGTGCGAGAAAAGAGGAAAAAGAAGAAGAACGACCAACGCGTCGCCGCGAGCGACCAACTCGATTGTGCCTTAGGAAATGTGATATGAGAAATTTAATTAGGTCCAAATGATTATTGAAAATAGGAAACTAAATAAAGGAAACCTAACCCTAATTAATTAGGAATGATAATTAGAAGAGAGTTTTAATTCTTAACATGCTTTTAATTATAATTAAAAGGAAATTCATAGAAGAAACTTCAATTCCAAATATGTTTTTGATTATAATTAGAAAGAAACTTAACTCCTAATTTATTCCTGATTATAATTTAATGGCAACCTTAAATTTCACTCTTATGTTTTCTTAAAATTTCTCCTTCCATATTTGCTTAGAAAGATAAAGAATAACATCATGAATCACTAATAGAGCACATATCACACCATTTTCAAAGCATTTACCATTAACATTCTACACATATCAATAATTTAAATAAGATAGCTTCCCATACCTTAGTCAACTATAAACTTCATGATAAAGATCAATCAATCGCAGATTCTTGCTATCTTCTCAAAAATAATTTCTCCTCTTCAATCTCTGTGTCTCACCTTGCTATCTTTTTCTTTCTCTCAGTTTTTACGTAGCTATCTTTCTACGCTCTCCCTCTCCCTTTCTTCTATATTTTTTCTCATTTTATAAACCCATTTTTATCTTTTATAATATAAAACTAAAAGAAACCAACTAGGTAGTGCTTCCTATAATATCTCTAAGTGGTTTTAAAACATAAGATATTATATTTTTTTTCTAATCTTCAACTTCTATTATTTAAAGTACCTTTCTTTATTTTCTACACTCTTATTTATTAACCCTAAATTTCTCAGGTCTTACATTCACCCCACCTCAAAAGAATTTTCGTTCCCGAAAATTGCACTCATCAAGCGACATACACAATGGAAACATTTATAACTTCCCAAAACTTAATACAGCAAATCCGATTATCACGTCACTATGACATAATAAATTACTTTTACTACACCCATTATTTAATAAAGCCCAATTTATTTTTCACTTTTAAAATAAAAAAATTATATTATTTGATATGACATCTACTATAATTTTATGAAACTACATACATTACCACTTATTATAAAATAAAGTAGATAAGAAATTCAACTTTTAGTAAATATTCATAACTACTTCGATATCAAAGTTCACCACATAAAATAAAGGTTTATCTCAGTCCAATAACATTAAATTATTAGCGAAGCACTTTATACAATGTTTATTCACCAACCAACATAAAATATTGAACACTCATACTAAAGAAAACAAGACAACATTATACATCATACAAGTAGCATTGTCAAAAGTACACCAATCTAAACTCTGAAAGTTGTTCAGTAGCATGAGCATTCAAATATAAATAACC
>NW_025903762.1:40000-42350 GCF_018835915.1 Vigna umbellata
AAAGAGATAAAAGAACCCTAAAAAGAGAAGAGGAGAGTTGTCACATCCCCAAATATGCCCCCCAAGGGGTGAAAAGCATGTTTCTGTGCTCAAGTCATTAAAAGATATAATCTTTAGGACGTCCAAGTCCTTAAATAGAACATAAAAGTAACAGAAAACAGGTCCAAGCCCACTTCACTGGCGCTCAACACCCTAAGTGGGGCGCCCAAGTGTGGTACGGGTCAAAATTGGCGCTCAACGCCCCTAGGAGGGCACCCAGGCATGGTGCGGGAAGAAAATTGGCGCTCAGGGGCGCTCAGCCCTGGTGGTAGCATTCCAAAACACACTTTGTTTTCTGTTTTTGGCTGATTCAGCTCTATACAGCTCTATATATTGTTGGAGATTCTTCCAAGCACATTATTAGCTACAAAATAAAGGGAATTTAGTAATAAAATCATAAAGTATAACTTCTACTCACTTATTCACAAAACTAAAGCAAAAACATGAGTTCAAGCAAGCTTCTAAGTCAAAAAAGGTGTGTTTAGTATCAAAATTATATCACAGATAACGAATATGAGTTTTGGTCATCTTAAGCGTCTAATCGTAATGCAAAATTAATTACAGTGATACAAGACATTGTGATCTAGTAATTAAGGATAAGGCTTTCTTCTTCGTCGAGACATCGTGTTTTAAGTAATTTTAGAAATTGATGTTAACAATTGAATGAAGAAGATGAATTCTTATATGCATGAGAGTATACTAGGTGAAATCTAAACCCAACAACATACTCATCTCATATTTTCAACTTCATCCATTCATTCTTGTGTTTAGCCTCAATTGATCAATTTGCATTCATTTTTTGGTGGCTTCTTTGAAGCTACTAAACTAGAGTTTGTGGCTCCCCAAGCGTCATAAGTATGAGTTATTGTGTGTCCATTTCCATTCGAAAGAGGAAAATAAATCGTGGGTTTTTGGTCTCTTTACGGATGAAACATGTTACAAAAATAATGAGGGTTTTGTTTATGCTTGTGTGGTTGGTTTCGAAATGGTGGGAGAGTGTAGTAGGGGATTAATAAAAAAAATAACTTATGGCATTGGTTATAATGAATCAGGGCGTAATCCTATCCCTTTACGTCGCGGTTCATAACCGAGGCATAAAACCTACCTTTTTTACCTCGCCTGTATATGCCTCGGTTGTAGAACCGGTACTTATAAGCAAAAGTAACCGGTGCCATTTCCTCTTACTGCACTAGTGCATGGTGCATAGAGTATATTCAATGATATAACGTATGGTGCATGAGTCTACTGTTATTACTGTATGTGTATCGGATGTGTTTATGAATAACATGTTATGTTGGGATGCTTTGGATTTTTATGGACACTTTGGGTTTACTTGCCATAGAGGTCACATGAATGCCTATGTTCTTATAAATAATATCTACTATTATATTATGTGTGAAATGTATTGGTAGTGGGCATTTGATACTGTGAAGGCTTGTACAAATTTTTGTATGCAATAGGTTGTTTTAAAATGGTTGCACTATGGCTAATGGTTTTGTTATTATGGGTGGTTGTGATCAGGCGTTAAGATATCAGTTTTTAAATATTCTTCGTGGTGATTGATGAGAATAACCATGGTGTTGAATTGCGATCACAATATTTCATGTATCATCTTTCTATACTTTAGTGGTGTACTCGTAAAAGTCCTGCTTTGGTAAGTGGGCCCTATTTTGATAAATAGGAGAGTTTGGTTCGGTGAACAGACCCTGTTTTGGTAAATAGGAACGTGAAAATCCTGTTTTGATAAGTAGGCACTATTTTAGTAAACAGGATCGTAAAAGTCCTACTTTGGTCCGTAGACCCTGTTTTGGTCAACGAGTTGAGGGGCCATATTACAGAGGAAATATAGTGGTTAGTGGTGATAGTTGTAATATTTTAATTGTTGTTGCCATGTTTTTATAGAAAGCCGGTGTATTTTTATATGATGTTTTAATGTTGTATATGAAGTCATAGTGTTTTATATGATGTAAGGGTGTTTTATAGAAAACGGTAGTATTTTTTATGATGTTATGATATTTCTGGAATGCATGGTGGTGTTAGATAATCTACATAATTTAGTTATAAATTATTTAATTGAAATTAATTTTATAAGAAATTTGATTTAATTACAAAAATAATTAAAATGAATAATTTCTTTATTTAATAATATTAAAACTTTAATTATTAATTAGATATAATTTTAACTTATTTTAAATAATTTAAAAACATTTTTTACAAATTATAAAATAATAATTTAATTAATAAATAAAATTAAAAATTAAAAAAAGTAAAATGGTTGGGTAAGATTCGACTTAATAGAAGTCGTCAACCT
>NW_025903762.1:42375-62732 GCF_018835915.1 Vigna umbellata
ATATATATATATATATATATATATATATATATATAACTCCATGATCAGAATTAAAGAACCATGATAACGATTGAATTTACCATTATTTGATACTAAAAACACCCTTTTTAACTTAGAAACAAGCTTGAAATCATAGTTTTGTGTGAATAAGAGAGTTGAAGGTGAATTTAATGCTTCTATGCTAGATTTCCTTGTTTTCAACAAGAATTGAGATGATTTGGGAGAAGAGTTGAAGTAGTAAGGAGTTGGAACTCAGGAAAAGCTGGAAAAGCATAAAAAAGGAGGAACGCAGCAGCGTTTAGTGCCATTTCGGGGCCCTCAGTGTCGGATTACATTGTCTCATGCTTGGTTGTCCTTTTTTTGAAGCCCTCAGTGTTGGAAGTCCCTGTCTTGCGCCTGGGTACCCTTTTTTGGGGCGTTGAGCGTCACTTCCTCGAGTCGCATCAGCCTGCTTGCCTTCTGAGCTGACCCTAAGCGTTAGATGATTCGGCACGCCGCCTGGGCGCCCTAAGTGGGGCGCTGAGCGCCAATTTCGTGGGCTTGAACTCATATTTTTAGTTTAGTTTTGTGAATAAGTGAGTAGAGGATATACTTAATGATTTTATCACTAAATTCCCTGCTTGAACTCATATTTTTAGTTTAGTTTTGTGAATAAGTGAGTAGAGGATATACTTAATGATTTGAAAGAAGAGAATACAGACCGAACGGTGTAAGAAAGATCGAACGGTAAGGTGGTGGAAACTAGGCCGAACGACGTGAGACAACATACAATGGTCGAACGGTGTAATGTTGGCCGAAAGGTAGATGAACGATTAGCAAAGTGTGAGGTCGAATGGTGTGGTAGAAGATAGGCCGAACAGTGAACAAAGGGAGGCCAAACGGTTAACAAAGCGTGAGGCCAAACGGTTCATGACACCTGCTGAATGCCACTCTACATCGCATCACCGCCCAAACGCCCTTCATGGGGCGCTGAGCGCCAGTCTTCGCGTAATTCGCCGTGTTGCCCCTTCTAGGGCGCTGAACGCCAGTCTTCATGTGTCGCAGCACGCCTGGGCGCCCCACTTAGGGGGCTGAGCGCCAACAATGTGGGCTTGGACCCGTTTTCTATTATTTTTCTATTCTATTTAAGGACTTGGACATCCTAGGGATTGGATATTTTGATGGCTTGAGCATAGAAACACATTTTTCTCTCCTTAGAGGCAGATTTGGGGATGTGGGAGCTCTCTTCTTCAATTTCTAGGGTTTTTCTATTTCTTCCATTCCATTATTCATCTAGTTTCTCCATGATAATGGAGAACTAAACCTTATTTGTTGTTGGGGAAGATGTAACCTCTAACTTCTCATTATTTGAATTGATTCCAATTTATTTATGTTTCTTTCATTAATTGTTAGGGTTATTCTTCTTTGCTCTATGCTTGTTATGTTTAACTCATTCATGACATGATTATTGGTTTTTGTGATATGGACACATACGGGGAAACCTAGATCTTGAGAATTTTCTCCCAAAAGCATTATTGCCTAGACATAAGGATATGAGTTTTGGTCATCTTAAGCTTCTAATCATAATGCAAAATTAATTACTAGTAATACAAGACATTGTGATTGTTAAGACTTCGGCAAGTGTACCGAATCGTATCAAGTAATATAAAATGGTAAGACCAAGTATCGTTTCCCAAAGGACTCACGACACTTTCTAATTAAGACTTTTGAAGAACAATTTATGGGTTTTGAATGCAAATGCAATAAAAATAAACATGAATGCAATTTGATTAAGTGAGGCTAAACACAAAGATGAATAGGTGATATTGAAAATATGAGATGAATATGTCATTGGAGTTTATATTTCACCTAATCACTCTCATGCATATAAGAATTCATCTTCTTCATTAATGTCAATGTCACTTTCTAAATGACTTAAAACCCCATTCCTCGGCAAAGAAAACCTATCGTTAATTATACATCATAATGTCTTTCATCATCCCTAATAATTAATTATTACGAACATAAGCTTAAGACAACCAAAACTCATACCCCCATTCTTGAGCAATACTACTTCTAGGAATAATTCTCCAAAACCTGAATTGTAAGATACCTTCTGGTACTCATGCAAATCATACATCATGCTAATGAATGAGTTAAACAAAATAAGCAATGGCGAAGAAGAATTACCCTAACAATTAATGAAAGAAGCATATATAATTAATAAGAATCAATTCAAATACAAGAAAGTTTAGAGGTTACATCTCCCCCAATAACAAATGAGATTAGTTCTCCATTATCATGAAGAAACTAGGTGTAGAATGAAATGGAAGAATGAAAGAGATAAAAGAACCCTAAAAAGAGAAGAGGAGAGTTGTCACATCCCCAAATATGCCCCCCAAGGGGTGAAAAGCATGTTTCTGTGCTCAAGTCATTAAAAGATATAATCTTTAGGACGTCCAAGTCCTTAAATAGAACATAAAAGTAACAGAAAACAGGTCCAAGCCCACTTCACTGGCGCTCAACACCCTAAGTGGGGCGCCCAAGTGTGGTACGGGTCAAAATTGGCGCTCAACGCCCCTAGGAGGGCACCCAGGCATGGTGCGGGAAGAAAATTGGCGCTCAGGGGCGCTCAGCCCTGGTGGTAGCATTCCAAAACACACTTTTTTTTTCTGTTTTTGGCTGATTCAGCTCTATACAGCTCTATATATTGTTGGAGATTCTTCCAAGCACATTATTAGCTACAAAATAAAGGGAATTTAGTGATAAAATCATAAAGTATAACTTCTACTCACTTATTCACAAAACTAAAGCAAAAACATGAGTTCAAGCAAGCTTCTAAGTCAAAAAAGGTGTGTTTAGTATCAAAATTATATCACAGATAACGAATATGAGTTTTGGTCATCTTAAGCTTCTAATCGTAATGCAAAATTAATTACTAGTGATACAAGACATTGTGATCTAGTAATTAAGGATAGGCTTTCTTCGTCGAGACATCGTGTTTTAAGTAATTTAGAAAGTGATGTTAACAATTGAATGAAGAAGATGAATTCTTATATGCATGAGAGTATACTAGGTGAAATCTAAACCCCAACAACATACTCATCTCATATTTTCAACTTCATCCATTCATTCTTGTGTTTAGCCTCAATTGATCAATTTGCATTCATTTTTTGGTGGCTTCTTTGAAGCTACTAAACTAGAGTTTGTGGCTCCCCAAGCGTCATAAGTATGAGTTATTGTGTGTCCATTTCCATTCGAAAGAGGAAAATAAATCGTGGGTTTTTGGTCTCTTTACGGATGAAACATGTTACAAAAATAATGAGGGTTTTGTTTATGCTTGTGTGGTTGGTTTCGAAATGGTGGGAGAGTGTAGTAGGGGATTAATAAAAAAAATAACTTATGGCATTGGTTATAATGAATCAGGGCGTAATCCTATCCCTTTACGTCGCGGTTCATAACCGAGGCATAAAACCTACCTTTTTTACCTCGCCTGTATATGCCTCGGTTGTAGAACCGGTACTTATAAGCAAAAGTAACCGGTGCCATTTCCTCTTACTGCACTAGTGCATGGTGCATAGAGTATATTCAATGATATAACGTATGGTGCATGAGTCTACTGTTATTACTGTATGTGTATCGGATGTGTTTATGAATAACATGTTATGTTGGGATGCTTTGGATTTTTATGGACACTTTGGGTTTACTTGCCATAGAGGTCACATGAATGCCTATGTTCTTATAAATAATATCTACTATTATATTATGTGTGAAATGTATTGGTAGTGGGCATTTGATACTGTGAAGGCTTGTACAAATTTTTGTATGCAATAGGTTGTTTTAAAATGGTTGCACTATGGCTAATGGTTTTGTTATTATGGGTGGTTGTGATCAGGCGTTAAGATATCAGTTTTTAAATATTCTTCGTGGTGATTGATGAGAATAACCATGGTGTTGAATTGCGATCACAATATTTCATGTATCATCTTTCTATACTTTAGTGGTGTACTCGTAAAAGTCCTGCTTTGGTAAGTGGGCCCTATTTTGATAAATAGGAGAGTTTGGTTCGGTGAACAGACCCTGTTTTGGTAAATAGGAACGTGAAAATCCTGTTTTGATAAGTAGGCACTATTTTAGTAAACAGGATCGTAAAAGTCCTACTTTGGTCCGTAGACCCTGTTTTGGTCAACGAGTTGAGGGGCCATATTACAGAGGAAATATAGTGGTTAGTGGTGATAGTTGTAATATTTTAATTGTTGTTGCCATGTTTTTATAGAAAGCCGGTGTATTTTTATATGATGTTTTAATGTTGTATATGAAGTCATAGTGTTTTATATGATGTAAGGGTGTTTTATAGAAAACGGTAGTATTTTTTATGATGTTATGATATTTCTGGAATGCATGGTGGTGTTAGATAATTACACTAACTTTAGTTATAAATTATTTAATTGAAATTATTTTATAAGAAATTTAATTTAATTACAAAAATAATTAAAATGATGAAATTTATTTATTTAATAATATTAGAAAACTTTAATTATTAATTAGATATAATTTTTAATTATTTTAAATACATTTAAAAACATTTTTTACAAATTATAAATGATTTTAATTAATAAAATAAATTAAAAATTAAAAAAAGTAAAGATGTGTGGGGTGCACGACTTTTCTTATTGAAGTCGTCAACCTCCTACAACTTCAACTTTTTTTAATTTTTTTTAATAAAAAAAGACGTGGTAATCGATTACAATCTGACCACGGTGTCAGAGTGAAGTCGTGCAGGAGGACACGACTTCTTCATTTGAAGTCGTATGGACATCCTGCGACTTACCTATTTTCGTAATTTGAATTTTTTTTCCTAAATCAATAATTTATACTACAAATTTGTCCAGTTTAATATAAAAAAAATCAAAATGGAGAATCCGCTAATGGCTGCACTAAATTAGCCCCCATAAAGTAGCTTGCCTTGTGTCACATAACACAAAAAGGTGGATTGAACTAGGAGCTTTCATCTCGAGAATTTCACCCTACACCTCTAAATTTTTCCAAAATCTCTATTACATTCCTAATTAAAATGTTATTAATTTTTAAATAAATGAAAAGAATATTTGACCATTTAACCAAATTTTTAATAGCTTTCTCTTTCTTCCACCCTTATTCCTCATTCCTCCCATTTCTCTTTCTCTCTCAGATCCCACTTTCTCATTTAGACCCTGTTCTTTTGAGTGGATTTGAGGGAGTGAATTTGAGGGGATTTGAGAATATTTGAAGATAATTTTTTTTGTCGTTTATTTGAGTGAATTTGGAGGTAAATGAGAGTGAATTTGGAAATAAATTTTTTTAATTTGTCACGTTAATACAATTCTATACTAATTCTTACAAATTTTATTTTCAAATTCACTCTCATTTACTTCCAAATTCACTCACATAAACGACAAAAAAGTTTATGTTCAAATCCTCTCAAATCCCCTCAAATCCACTCCTTCAAATCCACTCAAAAGAATAGGGCCTTAAATTTTACGTATATTATTAATAAAATGGTAGCATTTCATACATTTATATTTATTTTAATTAATTAATTATATTTTGATTAAACTTTGTTATTTTAAATTATTTAATGTTTTATTTGTTTTATAGTTTTTAAATTTTTTATAATTTTAAGATATTTAGTTATTTTTTAATGAAATATTAAGATTTTATAATTACATAAATATTTAAACTAATTAAATTTATTTTGAATTAAATATTTTTTGTAATTATTTAATATTTATTAGTATTAATTAATTAATTACATTAATTTATTTCTTTTGAATTATTTAATGTTTTATTTCTTTTATAGTTTTTTAAATTTTTATAATTTTAAGATATTTTGTTATTTTTTTAATGAAATTAAGATTTTATAATTATATAAATATTTTAATTAATTAACTTTATTTTGAATTAAAATTATTTAATATTTATTTTAATAATGCTTATAAATACTATAATAATACTTTGAAAAAGAGAATGAGACTAAAATAATGAATTAAAGTAAAGCGGAGGAAACATGCATTGGATCTCAAGTACAGAAATGTACGGGATATCAAGCTACACACATATCGTATATAGAAATTCGATACGTGATTTTTTGACTTTGATTTCTTATTAATTGGATGTCAAAATCTAATTTCCTTTCCATTTGATATCAAAATTTGATGAAGTCGAATCGGATTTCGATATCTAATAAAAGACAAATCGAATTTTGATATCTGATCAGAGTTTGATATCCGATTTTTTATTAGATTTCGAAACCAATTAAGACCTAAAAACTTTGAAATGGATTTATGCATGCGAGAAGCTTTAAAAAAGTTAGTCTCCGATTCTAATGATGAAGACCAACAAAGTAGTATTTCCACCACACTTCTCAATGAACAATCTTTTTCAAGGACCACCAAAAAAGAGAAAATGAAAGGGGCAAGGAGATGGCAAAGAAATAAAAGGGACTACAAGAGAAGGAAATATATAAACTTCAGGCTCATCTTATGGTCAACCACTTAATTCAATAAACATTTACTCCTTACCAACCTTATTAATCATGAGGGTAATTCTTAAAATTAGAGGTGCAGGGTGAAACCCTTGGAGGTTTAGGGTGAAACTTCCTTATAATTATGACGCATGAATTTGCATAACAAAATTATTGAAATTTGAGCCAAATCCTCTTTTGTGTCAAGGAAAAGTCAGTCCTTAAAAACTGAAAAATAAATTAAAAATTAAAAGGTATCAACAACTTTTGCATGTGTTTGTTTCGGGTGTGTACAATTGGATAGGACGTGAAGGAGTGGATGAATCTTGTTTGCTTCAACCCATTGGTGTGAATACGCAGCTGTGAATTTGGAGAAGAGAGGTTACGGTCGATCCTCGTAAATTTGAAGGGTAGAAAAGTAAATTTACAAAATTATCCTTGCTTTTTCTCATCTCATACTCGAGAATGAATGGACAACTATTGATGAGAACAAGGAGGTGAGAGTTTATTCTCCACCATGAGAATATATTATGGAGTTGTAAGAACCTATTCACTCCATGACAATTGCTAGTTAAAAACCGATTCTGGTGATGTGTGGGTGTGTTGCCTAGATGTGGAGGTTGTGAAAGAGTGATGACAAATCTCTAGTTAAGGAACCAATCATCAGAGCCCATAGCTAAAAGGATTCAATAAGATTGGGCTTCATTTGAGCTTAGCATGTCCACATTATGAAACACGAAACTTTAATACTGCATGATGGCCTTCCTCGTACCAAGCTTGCATCTAAGGTAAGAAAATTGTTAAACACATGGTGTATGGTTGAAGTAGAAGCAGTGACAAGTATGAAGAAATAAAGTGTTTGGTTTTGCTATGGTGAGGTTTCCTAAAGAGTGAGGTCAACTCCTAGAGAAGGAAGCTAGAGTAGTCTAAAGAGAAGACTATCCTAAGGTGAGCTTAAAACAAGTGTTTAAAGAGGCAATTTGGAACCACTTAATTACTTAAATTCAAGTAGATAAATACATGAGTGAAGGCCTTTATTTATAAGCAAAGGTAACCCTAGAATGGTCTCCAAATGGAGAGCCAAAATTGAATTCAAATATTTGAATTTTGGAGCCAATTTAAGAAATGTTAGAAGTGTAACATTCCGCCTAAGCAATCATACTCTCCATGTTGTGGAGCGCTCAAGGGAGAGTCTTGCTCTCCAAGTTTGTGCCAATTAAGGTTAGAAAACCCTAATTTTCATGTGTCTCATAACAAGGTCCAAAGTTAGGCCTATCTCTTATAGGCCCAAAACCAAACCATGGCCCAAATACAAGGCCCAAATAAAATCCTACAGTACTTGACTCGTAAAACAAGACCCAAAATATCCTATTCTAATATTAAAAAATGGAATCTTAGACTAGGTCTTCACATCTTCCTTAATCGAGGTAAAGCTCAATCTTCTTGAATCCTTTTAGCTATAAAAGATATCTAGAGCCTCGAAGCCAGGGTCCTAAACAACCCACCAGACAACTAGGCCAACGCACAAACTGTAAGATCCTTGAAAATATTTGTAAGTCAGATACTAGATAAAAAAAAAAGTAAATAGTGAATAATAAATTGTGAATAGTAAAAAGTGAATAGTAAAAAAAAATATTTTTGGAAAGGATAAGTGTTCCACGTAGCTTTGAGATCAGAATTCATCAATTTGCAAATAAAAAATTATTTTTGTAATAGTAAAATGAATAAAAAAATGAATAGTTAAAATGAATAGTAAAAATGAATAGTAAATTTTTTTGCTATAAATAGCCAAGGGGGGGAGGCTGAAAATTTACACCAAAGAACTTAGAAAAATTTTGAGAGAAGAGAGTTGGAAGAATTTCTAATTGCAAAGGGGATATTCTGTAAGTTTTCAGAGAACGAGGAAATTAAGTCTGTAATAGAGGTAAGGGAAGCCACTCTTATACTTTACTTTTCTCTAATCCTAAATCTTGAATATGTAGTATTTTGTTGATGTATGGTCTTGAATTTTGAATGAGAACATTTATTTGTTTCTTTTGTATTTTTGGAAGGACGAGAAGTTGTCTAACCGGCTCTGCCAGATTCAACTTCTTGTTTCCCCAAAGCTTTGGTTGTTTCTTATATCTTTATATTGTATTTTTGGAAGGACGAGAAGTTGTCTAACCGGCTCTGCCAGATTCAACTTCTTTTTTCCCCACACCTTTTATTTCTTATTTATATTGTATTTTTGGAAGGATGAGAAGTTGTCTAACCGGCTCTGCCAGATTTAACTTCTTGTTTCCCCAGAAATTTTATTGTTTTATCTATTTTTTTATTGCATCTTTCTGGAAGGATGAGAAGTTGTCTAACCGGCTCTGCCAGATTCAACTTCTTGTTTCCCCTGAATTTTTATATTAATATTATTTTGATTGTAATGGGAGCTAATTATTTTTGTATGAATTTATTTTATAAAATATTTGCATATGAATGTTGAACTGGTGTGCTCTTGTGAAACTATTTTATGACTTTTATTATATTGGGTGTGATAACTGAAACTGTGAAATTGTACATGTGGTGATATGATGAATTTAATCTGTTTTGAATGAGTTTGTTGGCTGAAATTGATCTTGTTGGAAGGTCTGGAGTAAGGGTTCTGTAATAGCTTGTATATGGGTATTAAATAGATGTACAGATATTGTTTGAGGTTGCTGTGAGAGGAAGTGAAAATATTAAAATTTGGCATTTCAAATTTAGAGCATAAGAGAACATGGTAGATAATTTAAATAAATCAATGGTAATTATTGAGGGCCTTTCTTTGTTGGTAGGATAGAGGAACCTTAAAAACCTGAGTTGGCACATCCCTGATCATAGAGCAGCCCTGGCCTGGTCCAGTCAGTTGTGACTAGTCATATGTGCTGGCGTCGAAGGTGAGTTTGATGCGTTCAGACATCTGGGTCCTCTCCGGTGACCAATTGGGGTAAAGAAAAATCTCTACTAGGATGAAAATAAAATAAAACAAGTTGATTGTAGATGCATAATATTATCATGGTAAAAATTTCATATATATTTTATTTATCATTACATTGAGCCCAGACTTTAATATGTAGTTCCTAAGATATGTTGATGTATTTTGGTTGATCCATGATCTTTGTTTGGTGAAAATATGTTGAGTTATACTCGTTATGGGCAAAATGAGTTTATAATATGAAGCATGATATCTGGCAATATGTTTAATTTATTGATACCAAAACGGGTTATTATGAATTCATGATTAAAGAATGAACATGATTGAGTTAGGTGGATAAGAGGGTATGAATTGTTGGTTTTTATGAAATGTTGGAGTGGATATGAGAAATCATTACTTATGAAATGATGTTTACTACCGGGAGTAGTATGTTCGAGTTATACCATGAGAGTTTGGTATGAGCAAAGTAACACCTGAGATTTATGGAAGCAGGCAGAGAGGGGTCTGACCATAAGGCTTCAGAAAGTAAGACATAGTATGTAAGTGAGGCTTAAGGAAGCAGGCAGAGAGCGGTCTGACCATAAGGCTTCATGAGTAAGCATGGTACACTTGTAAGATTTATGGAAATGAGAAAGATGATTTTGATAATGATGAATTAATGACATCGGAATAATGATATTTTATCAATTGCAGAAATACCTGATTTTAATATTTTTGTTACAAGTTTAATGATTTTATGATATGGTTGGCTTACCCTTATTTGTTTGTACTATGATCATATAACTCATGTTATATGTGATTAGATAATGTTGCAGATGCGGTTGAAAAAGCTTAGAGATGAGAGAGATGCGGGGAAAAACTTTCAGGGATTTTTGTAAAAAGAATAAATTTGTATTGGGAAGATTATGTTGTGTAAAATTTATAAGTTGAAATTTCAATGGTGAAGACTATATTGTTTAAAGTTTGTAAGTTTGGTATTGTACTTTGGAGTAATTGAAATAAAGTTTGATTGTTTATATGAGATATCAAATTAATTTAGTCTCTACTATCAGTAATACCCTTTAAAATATTTGGGTGTTACACAAACCAACTTAGCTAACAACTCAAACAACTTGGCCAACATCACCAGCAACTCGGTTAGGGCCATAAACCCCCAGATCGACTATAGAAAGTTCAAAAGGAGAAGGCATTAGTCTTAGAGAAAGTCCTATGGAAGGCACATTCCTCTCCCATCACTCTCATGGATACAAGCAATTTTAGGGGAGTTTTTCAATACTTCCACTTTTTTTACATAGAGCGTATTTTGTCTGATATGGACTTCAAATCCTTGTGTATAAAAGTTGTTGGGAGTTTTCTTGTGAGGAATGTCTCAGTGTAGACAATAAAGTGAAGATTCAAGCCTTCTAGCTTTTAATCATCCAAAGCTTCTAACATTTCATGCACTTCTTTTGAGCTCCTACGAATCAAGTGTTTATAATCTCTTATGTGGAGAAAATTTTGTCCAAAATCCTTGTGTATAAAAGTTGTTGGGAGTTTTCTTGTGAGGAATGTCTCAGTGTAGACAATAAAGTGAAGATTCAAGCCTTCTAGCTTTTAATCATCCAAAGCTTCTAACATTTCATGCACTTCTTTTGAGCTCCTACGAATCAAGTGTTTATAATCTCTTATGTGGAGAAAATTTTGTCCAAAATCCTTGTGTATAAAAGTTGTTGGGAGTTTTCTTGTGAGGAATGTCTCAGTGTAGACAATAAAGTGAAGATTCAAGCCTTCTAGCTTTTAATCATCCAAAGCTTCTAACATTTCATGCACTTCTTTTGAGCTCCTACGAATCAAGTGTTTATAATCTCTTATGTGGAGAAAATTTTGTCCAAAATCCTTGTGTATAAAAGTTGTTGGGAGTTTTCTTGTGAGGAATGTCTCAGTGTAGACAATAAAGTGAAGATTCAAGCCTTCTAGCTTTTAATCATCCAAAGCTTCTAACATTTCATGCACTTCTTTTGAGCTCCTACGAATCAAGTGTTTATAATCTCTTATGTGGAGAAAATTTTGTCCAAAATCCTTGTGTATAAAAGTTGTTGGGAGTTTTCTTGTGAGGAATGTCTCAGTGTAGACAATAAAGTGAAGATTCAAGCCTTCTAGCTTTTAATCATCCAAAGCTTCTAACATTTCATGCACTTCTTTTGAGCTCCTACGAATCAAGTGTTTATAATCTCTTATGTGGAGAAAATTTTGTCCAAAATCCTTGTGTATAAAAGTTGTTGGGAGTTTTCTTGTGAGGAATGTCTCAGTGTAGACAATAAAGTGAAGATTCAAGCCTTCTAGCTTTTAATCATCCAAAGCTTCTAACATTTCATGCACTTCTTTTGAGCTCCTACGAATCAAGTGTTTATAATCTCTTATGTGGAGAAAATTTTGTCCAAAATCCTTGTGTATAAAAGTTGTTGGGAGTTTTCTTGTGAGGAATGTCTCAGTGTAGACAATAAAGTGAAGATTCAAGCCTTCTAGCTTTTAATCATCCAAAGCTTCTAACATTTCATGCACTTCTTTTGAGCTCCTACGAATCAAGTGTTTATAATCTCTTATGTGGAGAAAATTTTGTCCAAAATCCTTGTGTATAAAAGTTGTTGGGAGTTTTCTTGTGAGGAATGTCTCAGTGTAGACAATAAAGTGAAGATTCAAGCCTTCTAGCTTTTAATCATCCAAAGCTTCTAACATTTCATGCACTTCTTTTGAGCTCCTACGAATCAAGTGTTTATAATCTCTTATGTGGAGAAAATTTTGTCCAAAATCCTTGTGTATAAAAGTTGTTGGGAGTTTTCTTGTGAGGAATGTCTCAGTGTAGACAATAAAGTGAAGATTCAAGCCTTCTAGCTTTTAATCATCCAAAGCTTCTAACATTTCATGCACTTCTTTTGAGCTCCTACGAATCAAGTGTTTATAATCTCTTATGTGGAGAAAATTTTGTCCAAAATCCTTGTGTATAAAAGTTGTTGGGAGTTTTCTTGTGAGGAATGTCTCAGTGTAGACAATAAAGTGAAGATTCAAGCCTTCTAGCTTTTAATCATCCAAAGCTTCTAACATTTCATGCACTTCTTTTGAGCTCCTACGAATCAAGTGTTTATAATCTCTTATGTGGAGAAAATTTTGTCCAAAATCCTTGTGTATAAAAGTTGTTGGGAGTTTTCTTGTGAGGAATGTCTCAGTGTAGACAATAAAGTGAAGATTCAAGCCTTCTAGCTTTTAATCATCCAAAGCTTCTAACATTTCATGCACTTCTTTTGAGCTCCTACGAATCAAGTGTTTATAATCTCTTATGTGGAGAAAATTTTGTCCAAAATCCTTGTGTATAAAAGTTGTTGGGAGTTTTCTTGTGAGGAATGTCTCAGTGTAGACAATAAAGTGAAGATTCAAGCCTTCTAGCTTTTAATCATCCAAAGCTTCTAACATTTCATGCACTTCTTTTGAGCTCCTACGAATCAAGTGTTTATAATCTCTTATGTGGAGAAAATTTTGTCCAAAATCCTTGTGTATAAAAGTTGTTGGGAGTTTTCTTGTGAGGAATGTCTCAGTGTAGACAATAAAGTGAAGATTCAAGCCTTCTAGCTTTTAATCATCCAAAGCTTCTAACATTTCATGCACTTCTTTTGAGCTCCTACGAATCAAGTGTTTATAATCTCTTATGTGGAGAAAATTTTGTCCAAAATCCTTGTGTATAAAAGTTGTTGGGAGTTTTCTTGTGAGGAATGTCTCAGTGTAGACAATAAAGTGAAGATTCAAGCCTTCTAGCTTTTAATCATCCAAAGCTTCTAACATTTCATGCACTTCTTTTGAGCTCCTACGAATCAAGTGTTTATAATCTCTTATGTGGAGAAAATTTTGTCCAAAATCCTTGTGTATAAAAGTTGTTGGGAGTTTTCTTGTGAGGAATGTCTCAGTGTAGACAATAAAGTGAAGATTCAAGCCTTCTAGCTTTTAATCATCCAAAGCTTCTAACATTTCATGCACTTCTTTTGAGCTCCTACGAATCAAGTGTTTATAATCTCTTATGTGGAGAAAATTTTGTCCAAAATCCTTGTGTATAAAAGTTGTTGGGAGTTTTCTTGTGAGGAATGTCTCAGTGTAGACAATAAAGTGAAGATTCAAGCCTTCTAGCTTTTAATCATCCAAAGCTTCTAACATTTCATGCACTTCTTTTGAGCTCCTACGAATCAAGTGTTTATAATCTCTTATGTGGAGAAAATTTTGTCCAAAATCCTTGTGTATAAAAGTTGTTGGGAGTTTTCTTGTGAGGAATGTCTCAGTGTAGACAATAAAGTGAAGATTCAAGCCTTCTAGCTTTTAATCATCCAAAGCTTCTAACATTTCATGCACTTCTTTTGAGCTCCTACGAATCAAGTGTTTATAATCTCTTATGTGGAGAAAATTTTGTCCAAAATCCTTGTGTATAAAAGTTGTTGGGAGTTTTCTTGTGAGGAATGTCTCAGTGTAGACAATAAAGTGAAGATTCAAGCCTTCTAGCTTTTAATCATCCAAAGCTTCTAACATTTCATGCACTTCTTTTGAGCTCCTACGAATCAAGTGTTTATAATCTCTTATGTGGAGAAAATTTTGTCCAAAATCCTTGTGTATAAAAGTTGTTGGGAGTTTTCTTGTGAGGAATGTCTCAGTGTAGACAATAAAGTGAAGATTCAAGCCTTCTAGCTTTTAATCATCCAAAGCTTCTAACATTTCATGCACTTCTTTTGAGCTCCTACGAATCAAGTGTTTATAATCTCTTATGTGGAGAAAATTTTGTCCAAAATCCTTGTGTATAAAAGTTGTTGGGAGTTTTCTTGTGAGGAATGTCTCAGTGTAGACAATAAAGTGAAGATTCAAGCCTTCTAGCTTTTAATCATCCAAAGCTTCTAACATTTCATGCACTTCTTTTGAGCTCCTACGAATCAAGTGTTTATAATCTCTTATGTGGAGAAAATTTTGTCCAAAATCCTTGTGTATAAAAGTTGTTGGGAGTTTTCTTGTGAGGAATGTCTCAGTGTAGACAATAAAGTGAAGATTCAAGCCTTCTAGCTTTTAATCATCCAAAGCTTCTAACATTTCATGCACTTCTTTTGAGCTCCTACGAATCAAGTGTTTATAATCTCTTATGTGGAGAAAATTTTGTCCAAAATCCTTGTGTATAAAAGTTGTTGGGAGTTTTCTTGTGAGGAATGTCTCAGTGTAGACAATAAAGTGAAGATTCAAGCCTTCTAGCTTTTAATCATCCAAAGCTTCTAACATTTCATGCACTTCTTTTGAGCTCCTACGAATCAAGTGTTTATAATCTCTTATGTGGAGAAAATTTTGTCCAAAATCCTTGTGTATAAAAGTTGTTGGGAGTTTTCTTGTGAGGAATGTCTCAGTGTAGACAATAAAGTGAAGATTCAAGCCTTCTAGCTTTTAATCATCCAAAGCTTCTAACATTTCATGCACTTCTTTTGAGCTCCTACGAATCAAGTGTTTATAATCTCTTATGTGGAGAAAATTTTGTCCAAAATCCTTGTGTATAAAAGTTGTTGGGAGTTTTCTTGTGAGGAATGTCTCAGTGTAGACAATAAAGTGAAGATTCAAGCCTTCTAGCTTTTAATCATCCAAAGCTTCTAACATTTCATGCACTTCTTTTGAGCTCCTACGAATCAAGTGTTTATAATCTCTTATGTGGAGAAAATTTTGTCCAAAATCCTTGTGTATAAAAGTTGTTGGGAGTTTTCTTGTGAGGAATGTCTCAGTGTAGACAATAAAGTGAAGATTCAAGCCTTCTAGCTTTTAATCATCCAAAGCTTCTAACATTTCATGCACTTCTTTTGAGCTCCTACGAATCAAGTGTTTATAATCTCTTATGTGGAGAAAATTTTGTCCAAAATCCTTGTGTATAAAAGTTGTTGGGAGTTTTCTTGTGAGGAATGTCTCAGTGTAGACAATAAAGTGAAGATTCAAGCCTTCTAGCTTTTAATCATCCAAAGCTTCTAACATTTCATGCACTTCTTTTGAGCTCCTACGAATCAAGTGTTTATAATCTCTTATGTGGAGAAAATTTTGTCCAAAATCCTTGTGTATAAAAGTTGTTGGGAGTTTTCTTGTGAGGAATGTCTCAGTGTAGACAATAAAGTGAAGATTCAAGCCTTCTAGCTTTTAATCATCCAAAGCTTCTAACATTTCATGCACTTCTTTTGAGCTCCTACGAATCAAGTGTTTATAATCTCTTATGTGGAGAAAATTTTGTCCAAAATCCTTGTGTATAAAAGTTGTTGGGAGTTTTCTTGTGAGGAATGTCTCAGTGTAGACAATAAAGTGAAGATTCAAGCCTTCTAGCTTTTAATCATCCAAAGCTTCTAACATTTCATGCACTTCTTTTGAGCTCCTACGAATCAAGTGTTTATAATCTCTTATGTGGAGAAAATTTTGTCCAAAATCCTTGTGTATAAAAGTTATTGGGAGATTTCACGTGAAGAATGTCTTAGTGCAACCAAGCTATGTTGAGACAAGACAAGCTCGTCTATAACATCCTTGGTTTTAAAGTTTAAACAAACAATATTAAATGAAGTAGTCTTGGATATAATTGTAGGATGAGAACAGTCAAAACACTAAAACGATACTCAGGAATAGTAGGTCTAAAATAAAAGGTGTCCATACAACAATTTTAATACATCTAACTCACTAATGACTAACTAGAAATTAAGGATCATATAAGAAGAATCTATAAACAACTTCCAAAGATAAAAGTCTAACCCATAGAAAACCACCGCTAAGTCTAACCCGGATACAACACATTAAAATTAATAATCCGAAAATACTTAAACTAGAATAGTAGGATAGGTAGAAACATAAGTGTTGGGCTCAAAATCCCCAATCATCTAGCAACATAGGAAAGCCTTAGGAAAACACTTAGAGATATATTAAAACAATTAATTTAAAAGCTTATAGACGCAACGCTAAACGACTCACAGGTCAAGACGTCTATGAGAGTTATGCTAAAAGCACAAACTATGTTGTATCCAATAGTAATCAATTGAAATCTCAAGAAGTGAAAAGGTGTCGAGACTATGTCTTTGACTAAACCCTCTAAAAGTCTTAAATAAAGATCCAAACTATGTAGAAAACAAAATGTGCTAAATGCTCTACCTCTAAAAGGCAATATGCTAAAAAACGTTTACAAAAGTCTAGACGATAATACTTTCTTAGTATGCCGCAACTTGACAAAAGTGAAGCATGACTAGGAAGTCCCAAACGATGAAATGGAAAACATAGTACTAAACATGACAATTAGGAATAACCACAAAACCTAACCAAGCTAGACGAACTTTCAAAAGTCCAATACATCAAAAGAACAAAATCTACCTCAAGACATAAAAATAAGATATTAACATTAAAATGCAATCCTGAAAACAATAAGTAAACACTAACTAAGAAAAAGCCTTTTATAGACTAAACAATGTCACATACCAAGCATACTCTTAGTCAACAATGAAAATATCATCTTTAGCAATTCCATTAGAAAAACACAAATAATCAAATCTTAAGAAAACATAAAACTTGGATTGTTTTGAACAAAGCATTAAATGTCATTTAATGCTTAATATTTAAAAACAACAAGGCAAATAGGCAAAATGACATATTTACTATAGAGATATCTATTCTACCTTGTGCAGGAAATTACTACAAGCATTCATTTGATATATATCTTGAGAGTCAGAAATAACATTAGAAAGAAGAAGAGTAAGCTAAATGTTTTCGTTCATAAAAAGTCGTGCCAAATGAACAATTAAACCTACTTTTGATAAAGTTCTGAAAAGCGTGTTTGCTCTGACGAAAAGACACCAACCTATGACTGACACCTACAACAGTAGTCATGAAAATCCATATCTCAAGACAAGCTTCGTCAAACGATCTTATTATCAAATCTCAAGACAAACATCGTCTAAACGACTATATCATCAAAGGTGTAGAAATAAAAGATGATGATGAGGAGGAGGAAAAAGGACAAAAGAAATAACATCATCAGAATTTAGCAAGGAAATCCTTTTTAGGTATTAAAGTCAAATACTTATATACAAGAGAGAGAAAAAGAGAAGAGTTTAAGGAAAAGAAATACTCTCAAGCTTCATTGCAATACATGCTTACTTTTGTAAGGAGAGAATTAGAAAGTGATAGAGTGAAATATTGAGAAATATTCTCAAGCTTCATTGTAAAATTTGCTTACTATTGTAAGAGAGAAAGGAGAAAAGAGAGAAACACTTAGTGAGTCTATAAGCTGTTTTGTATCGAACACATATCCTCTGAGTGTGTTCATGCCTCCAAGCCTATATACGAGGCCACCTAATCTTGTACAATATAACTTTGAATGTAGATTAATTGATATGTGATACGCTATTGTTGAAGCTATCAAATTAATATTACTTTACAAGGCAACTTCAATATTTGCAAGTTAGCAGTCAAGAAAGTAGTTAGGGTTAAAGTAACCCTGAGTCCTGTCCTAGTGAATACGAAATTGCTTTCCAATATGTGATTCTTATGAATGCTATGCAATGCTTAAGAATAAAAGTAAGAAAATATGCTAATGAAATTAATATTTAAAGAATGTTGAATATCAAATAGGAAACTTAGAAACAATTATGATGAAATAGGCTAATTCCACTACTTTTCCAAGATAGATTCATCATCGGTTATCCACAGATCATTGTTCAATTGATTATTATTCTAGTTTCAAATTAATTAAAGTACATTCTTAATTAATTTGAGGGCAATCATACAATTAACCAAAGTAGATTCTCAATCAAATGCTAGACCTTTTTAGATTAATCACAATGAATTCAACCAAAGTACATTCTCAATCAAATTCTATTGTGTTTAATCATGTCTATTCTTAAATGTCCTAACCAAATTAAAAGTTAATTAATCAAAGTAAATTCTCAATTAATTATAGTTGAAATTATTACCACCAATCAAAGTACATTCTCAATTGATAGCAAAAACTCGTTTAATCATATGAAAGTTCCTAAATTTAATCAAAGTAGATTCTCAATCAAACCTAGAAACCTTGAACTCATATGATTAATATGCAAGTAGATTCAAACACCTTATGATGCAAAAATCATTGTTTTTAATATGATTGAGAGATGAAAAACATAGAAGAAGAATAACTCAAATCAATAATCAAAAGAAACAAATTCATTAATTCAACTTAACCTCAGAATCCATAATGAAATTATAGTGGAATAGCCCTAGAAGCTTAGCCCTCCAAGAATGGAGTGAAACACATGGTAAAATATAAGTGAGAGGAGTGGTGGATGCTTGCTTCTAGTGGAGGAGTCTAAGAATGAATGAGTTATGATTTCTGTCTCCTTTAAGTCTCTTTATATAGGTTTGATTGAGCTTGGGCTGTGAATCTTCTATTGATAATTTTTTTTATCTTATATCTAATATCTTCCAAATATTCAACAGATTTAATCAATTTTTAAGAATATTTGATAATATCTTTTCTAGATTCAAAAATATTTGACAAATATTATCTTTTGATATTTATTGATATAGTTAAATAAGGTAATTATTTAACAATATCAAATAAAGTATCTTGAGATATATTTTCTCCAAATTGTCTTTTAAAATATCTAACAGATTTAAACTTGCTCAAAATTACATTTCTACCATTTTTATTTTATTCAAAGTCAAATTTTTCCTCTAATTGCACTTTAGCCTTTTCTTTCTTTTCAAAATTGCATAGGAGCCTTAAGTTGACTAGATTGGACCATTCAATTTCTTGCTTTAAATCAATAAAATTCTAATTTCAGTTACACAAATAAACATTAGAACATCCAAATAATTTATGCAACTAACAATAAGATTTTAAGCATATTTAATTTTCAAACTCAATAAATCTAATCCTCAAAAAATTTATTTTAAATCAATCATTTAAACACAATAATCTCAAAAACGTTAAATAACGAAATTCTTGATTAAGTTAACCTAAATAACTAAAACGTTAATTATGTGAATTAGATAAAAGTCCATAAAAATATTATAAATAGCAAAAACATAAAGATATTATAAATAACACAATTAAATTATTTAAATTCTACTATTTCAATATCTAACTAATTACAATTCATTACTATTTGTTACTAATTATAATATTTTTATTATTATTTATTTTGTTATTGATATATATTGGCTTAATAGCTTCTTTTGTCCCCAGTTATGGTGAGTTGTATCAATTAAGTTCCTTCTTTTAAAAAACTGTCAATTATATCCCCATTTGGTAAAATTTGTGTCAATCAAGTCCCTTCCGTTAAATACTTACAAACGGTGTTAAAAAAAATTTCTCTCTCTTCTACTTTTCTGTGCAAAGCTGTTTGTCAGTACTTTTTTCTCTGCACATCTGAATAAAGTGATACAAAATATTATATAATATAGGTTGGTGAATTATTTCATTACTTTGGAAAGTATGAATTCATTTACGTAAAAAAGTTACTTTTTCTTCATCATTTAGCATATGAATAAACAAGTAAAACATTCTATAATAAACATACGCCCCTGCATCCCTCTCCTATTCTCCTTCTTTCTTCTTAAATTTCTTTTTCGTTAACCCGCGGGTTCCACTAAAAGCTACTAACCATTCTAAAATTTTTCTTCCCATATATATATATATATATATACACACACACACACACACACGAAACCCTCTGCAAGTAAAATTCATAATTCCCTTCTTTATAAAAAAAAAATGAAGCATAAACATATATTCACGTACATACACTCCCTCACGTCCCTATCCCTCCATAAACTCCCTTTCACCTTTACCATTTACGTAAACTAAAAAAATACACTCCCTCACTCTCTCTTTTCTCACCCAACCGTCCCTGCACCCCAAATCTATATATATATATATATATATATATA